>VRLP01004754.1:0-44775 GCA_009660295.1 Lophius piscatorius
CAGCTGGAGGAGTGAGAGGCATCCTCCTGGCTTATCTCTCAGATGATCTATCAATACTGTGGTTGGGCCTCTGAGGGTTAGATTAAAAGGCCGCATAAGGCTGCTGTGCTGCTGGAAGAGGGACTATGCAGTATAATCGTCCATCCATGCTGGTGTCTGAGTCCCACTGCGGTAGAGGACATCCAGATTTAGAAAGATTCTATGCTGATTAGGAAACATCTTTGTAGTAGTCCACAGTATTCACGCTGCTCTGGCTCAAAGGACCAAATGTTATGGTGAGTGGTACAGGACTGCAAAGCTTCACTGGATTCGGGGTTTTTTGCCACCAAGGGGCATCAGTAAGAATGCACTTCACAGAAGACTTTCCTTTTTCCATTTATTGAAGGAAAGTACAGCATAACAAATGAGCATAACCATAAAGTAATGTAAGCATATGCATTTCTATTGAACATCTTTATATTCTACACATTAACAAACTTGCAATAACAAACGATGCCGTGAAAAGGTCGCTTAAGGAGCATCAATTAAGGAAGGGCCTGTCTGCCTGTCCAGGTAAAGAACCACACTGGATACTTGTTCCACAAGGAACAATGACACAGACCAGATCAGCATGCAGCCAAACACGTTTGTCCAACCACAGCAAATGTCTCTCTCTCTCTCTCTCTCTCTCTCTCTCTCTCTCTCTCTCTCTCTCTCTCTCTCTCTCTCTCTCTCTCTCAGCCAGCAGACTCTGTGACGACTTACATTCACATTGAATTATTCCTTCTACAGGCAGATAGATAGATAGATAGATAGATAGATAGATAGATAGACACACACTTAATTCAACACTAATCATATTTTCTAAACATTGTGATCCTAGAGGTATGACGTTTTGTACATCTTTTCACAACTTTGAGATCAACAAAAATAAGCCTAAGCCTAACAGCAAGTTGGCCATTTTGAGTTTACTGTGCAAACAATGTGTATTATTCACCATTTTGCTGGAATTGCACCCAATTGACTTGAAATTTGGTCTTTATAATCTCAAACCCTTAATGATCGAAATCCTTTTTTATAACTCCAAAGCTGTGCACAATCCAATCTTAACCAAACTTCATGAGTTAGATAGGAGTCTCTTCCTGATGTCATCCTCAGGCCATTAGACGCATTGGCTTATATACAGTATAAGCACCAGCTAATGGCAACATGAAATAAGCCTTTATAGTGACATACATTCAATTTACATGGAGTTTTGTTGCATTTAGAATATGTATTGTATGCATGTAAGATAAGATAAGATAAGCTTTCAGTAACCTCAACCACCAAGAGCACCAAGACAATGCAAGTTTATTTTTCCAGAGCAACATTTCCACAACGAAGTCAGGTGAATGATTAAAAGGTAAAATTACAAATGTACTAGTAAGATATTAAACAAATGCAACATTATGACAAAAAAATGTCAGTAGACGATAAATAAAGACTTCTTTAGAAAATAAAATAAATCATTGGAATTTATAAGTAATTAATTGTTTTTCTAAAAGTGGGTTAAAAGTAAAGGTCTTCCACTTTGATTATATAATAACGCAGAATTGTATCAGAGCTGCTGCAAGAGTTTGTTCTAGATATTTGGATCTTAAAATTCAACATTGCTTCTGCATGTTTGGTTTTGACGATGGGGACAGAAGACAGCAGACCCGACTCTGATGACCTGATGGATCTGGTGGGTTCACTGAACAATATGAATGGGTGTTTTGTCATTTATTCAGCAAGTTGTGCTCTGCAGCCTTGCTTCACATGCGTTTGTAGATGTAAAGGACTCGGTTACAGGCTGGACAGGTATGCTCCACATCCTTGCAAGAAGTCACACAAAACGGGATCAAACAGAACGGCCAGAACCTGGTTTGAAATGTCAAATTAATGTCAAAGTTATGCTTCATCATTGGCACATCACTGTAAATCATTTTAATGTTACTCAATTTAGCTCCCATGATGCCTTAATATGTGAGTTAAATGACCTGAAACCTAAAATTGTATGTGTTTTAAGTCATCTTAGGACTTGTGAGATGGAAATTAAAAATGGAGAGGAAGGGAATGAGTTAAGTTTTCTGAGAGGAAGAAATCAAATTTCAGGTATGTAGTTGGAAACAACTGTTCAATAACACAAACAAATGAGATACATTGGTTTTCGTTATATGTTGACATATTTGGGCTATTGTCCCATGTTGTCTGCCGACGTGCTGTCCAACCATGAAATAGAGGGATCTTTATAAATGTAATCTAACTCCTTGCAATAATTTCTGTCAACTTAATTAATTATCTTAAGATTTGGTACACCGTATGTATTTCATTTCATCAGAAGTGATTAGTTGATTGAAGTAAATTCATGTGGAATGGTTTACTCTGTATCTGAGTTTAGAATGCGTGCTCGTCAACCAACAAAGAAGATGTTACTCCCGAAACAAAGTGAATAGATTTCTTATGCTCTCGTGTGCTAGACTTTATTTGGTCATACACAGGGATGTAGTTCCTCAGGTGAGGAACGGTGTTTCACAGATGACCAGCTTTGAAAGAGAAATCGCAGTAGAGTGTGGAAAATCAAACACAGACTTGTCAAAAAAAAGATGCTTTCTCCCTGAATGGCTAGACATGCTTGTAGGCCTAATTATGGAATTGTGATGGCGGCGGTTGCGCCACAGGTCCATCGTGTTCGCTTTGTTTTTGATAACTCAAAAACTAAAACTTGTATCATTTTCTAATTTTAGACTCAAATAGCTTTGAATTTCTGGCAGTAGGGTGAGCCTTTTCTTAAAAATTGTCAGGCCTTAACCTGTCAACCGTTGGTTTGATTTAGTACAATTTGGTGCAAATGAATCAACTCCAGGATATCTATCTTGTAAACATTGTGATTTACTTTAATAGTTCATATTCTACCCACTAGGGGGAGCTTTTTACAAAAAACCCAAACATTTTCCTAACATAAATTCCTAACCGTTGGTCTGATTTATTCCAAATACAGTGCATATGAATTGACACAAGGAGACCTATCTTATAAATATCATGTTTTACTCTAGTAGTTCATATTTTACTCACTGGAGGGACCTTCTTTATTATTTACAAAAAAACAGTTTCCAGAAATAACTCAACCATTGGTCCAATCTAGTCCAAATTTGGTGCATCTGCATCATGTCCAGGAGATCTAACTTGTATAAATTGTATTTTACTCAAATAGTTAATTTTTACTCACTAGGGGGAGCTTTTTATGAAACTCTAACTTCGTAACCTTTCCTTCAAATGAGTTTGTATTTGGTGCATATAAATAAAATTGAATAGAATCTGTCTTGTATTTGTTGTTTTTTAGTCTAAACTTTTATTCAGTAGAGGGGAGCGTTTTATGAAAACTTTTGTTTTTCCGACATAACTTCCTAATCGTTGGTCTGATTTTGGTGCATATGAATTGACTAAAAAAGCTCTATCTATTATAAATTGTGTTGTACTGTAATAGTACATATTTTACTCACTAGGCGTAGCCTTTTTACACAAAAAATATTGTAGACATAAAATTTTATTTAATTTTAGGAGTTCAGTCAGGGGGATTTCTTATACAACGCAGGTGATTTGGGACATTTTCCAGGATATACTACTTGCTGTCAGTTATGACAGCAAAAGTTTAGTTATACCTTCAAAAGTAAGGGATGACCGTTGCACTGTTTGTGCCAGAGACTTGAATGGTATTTCTGACATTAAGGAACAATATAATTCAAATTTAACTTTTAAGAATGTTGGGAAGACCTTTGGATTGTAAATCCAAGTTTAGCTGGTGAACATCCAATATGGTTGACTTGTAATGTAAATGGTGTGTGTGTAAGGCTGGTTTGCGTGTGTTGAAGGCTTTGTACTCACATAATAATTGCCAAGGCGCCGCAGACCAGCCAGGTGAGCATTCCAACTTTAGGTTCAGTTTTGGTCATAACAGTGTTATGGCAGTTTGGACACATTGTCTGTCCGGAAACGTCACTCAGCTGTGATTGTATCACCACCGACTGGTTCACTGTGAAGAAGAATCACCCACTGAAATTCCACAACTTTTGCTATATTTAGCACATTTAACATTATGTTAACATGTTAGAGACAATTAGAGAAAGAGGCTCACCAGGTTGGATGACCACAGGTGGTGGTGGGGAGTACATGTAGGCAGCTGGTTGAACTGGCAATCAGAGGGTTAGAGTTAGGGTTAGGGGACATTTAGGCAGGGGACAAAAAAGAACTATAAGATTCCCACCACATGAACTAAAATTAACAAAATTACATAAATAATCTACGGAATAAGAGCCCTGCAACAGTGCAAGCAAAAATTCCTATCCATGTCAATACAATAATATTCATAATGCTTGACTTTTTTCAACACAAGTGATTCTCTCTTCAGCTCTGCAGCAAAACACAGTAGTGAACCTCCAGGTTTTAAATGTGAAGAGTTTGCTGCCTACTTCAGGGAGCAAATAATCAACATTAGATCTGGAGATCTGGCATCTGCTGGCAAAGCAAGCCTATAAACCCCATGTGGAGATAGATGTTAGGATGGGATATTTTGATCTGTTTGGTTCTGTATCTCGATAGAGGAAGTGATAAGAAAACTGAAGCCTGCATGTGTTGTAAAAATCCAATGACAACTTATCGTTTTAAGATTTACATCAATTTTAGAAGACATCCTTGCCATAATAAATCATTATCCACACCTTGGTCTTCTCTACTGATTTCATGACTGATTTAGTAAGCTATTTTTAATGAAATGTTAGATTTTAAATCTCCCATTTTCATAGATCTTTGGAAAACTGTTTTTTAAGGAGTTAAATGTGTTTTTTTTTAAAGTTGAATAATAAATTAGAAATGCTTCAATCAGGTTTTATGAAGTTATCCGTCCAACTACAAGTAGTAAAAACCATTCAAACAAACCTTGATAACAACAGTGAACAGAACTTTCAGTTTTGGTTCTACTTGATCTGAAACAGATTCTTTTAATTAGACGGGTGAGATGTTTTTGAATTCAACATTTTGATTTAACATTTAATATCTATATTTAATATCAAAAATGTAATTTATTTTACAGTAAAAGTAATTTAAGTTAAATGAAGTTCAACAATATTGCTGTAAATGTTATTTACAGTGGATAAGTGACTTCAAAAAATTTCACACCATTTTTGAAACCTAGTTTACAGCTGAATGTGTCAGAATGTGTCAGGGCTCTGTTTTTCAGATGATTGTGTCTGTGTTTTGTAAATTTATTTCCTTGGGTAAGATATGCTTTTATGATTTCAAAGAACGAGCAGGTGAAACTTGAGGCTTTTTTCTTTTACTAATGTTAATTATTATGTATACTAATGTTTCTGGGGCATTTTTTATATGAAGATGTTTCGTCATTATAGGCTTTCTTACGCAGCATTCTTTGAGACTACTCGCTAATCTTACAAATCAGAGAATGCAGCCTCACCTGAGGCTTACTGAGAGAGAGAGTAAAGGAAATGAAATGTATAATAAATTAATAAATGTGGTCATGAGTGGGAGGGAAACTAATCCAACCTATTGGATGCATCATAACTCCCTTTAACATAAACACTGTTGTATTAGGATGTATGCTCTCTGTAGAAACTCAATATAATGCTAATAGAACCTATCACCTGTTACACAAATCTGACTGACCATATAAGCAAAAAACAATATGTTTCAAAAATCGGACTTTTTAACTGGTTCCCACTTCAAAAAACAAGCAACACACACACTATAATTCTATTACTAACTGTTGTCTACTGCAGTTCTTAAACTAGACATGTCATTATACACACTTTACATATTTGTGTTGAATTATATTTCACTAGAAATGGGCAAATATTACCTGATATTCCAAGTTATCTGAATTTAAAGTAGATTCTTGTTGTGAATCTAGGTTAAGGTTTAGATCCTCAGCAGCACTGTAGACTCCAGCCTTGCTTTCCAGTCGCTCTGCACCTGTAAATGTATGTCTAACTGTCTTTCCAATGAGGAACGGTGTAATGCTGCTTATCTTAAGACCAGAGCCAGACACTGCCTCTTCCTCAGAGAAAAAGATGATAGATAAGTGTTGATGCAATATCCAATCATTCCAATGGCATGATCACAGTCAGGTAGCCTCAGCCATGGCATTCTTGCAGATGTCAGGTTCTGCCAGATCTTCATTCCTTTTTATAATAATAATAATAATTATAATAATACATTTCATTTATAATAAACTTTACATTTGGATCAAATCTCAAAGTGCTACAAAGTAAAAGCAGATAAAAGCATCAATAAAAAATAAAATAATAACTATATAAAAGCCTGACCAAAAAGCAGAAATGTTAATTAAAGTTATAGGTTCTGCTAAAAAGGAAAGTTTTAAGTCCTTTTTTAAATGTAATATTATATAATATATATATTGTTATATAAGTGGATTAGCTTAGCAAGGTTGTATTAGTCTGGGTAAATACACTTTTATCCATACACAATGTTGAGCATGTTCTTCAATCTTTCCAAATGCTGCATGATGTCTGTGAGGAAGTTTTCTTTATTTACAAGCACTGAGCTTACTCAGTACAAGGGTGGCGACCAAACATATCTGAGAATGCAGCCTTTCAAACATGACTTTAGTCTAATGAGTGGGAGAGAAAAAGTCATCCAACCAGTTCTATGTTGCTAGACTTACTGTCCCATGAACAAGTTTGTCTTAGCGTTTATTTAATCTGTATCACAGTGTCAAGCATAACCAAACCTGAGAGAAAAATAATTTGTCTTCTTTTTATCGCTAAGTGTCTTTAACATTTGAAATAAAAAATAGTATGTGCTGTGACATACTGCAATGTCACAGCACATTTCTTTCAGTTCATTCAGTACATCAAGCTGGATTTTATTTGTATGTTCCTGACTTTGATTTGTTCCCTTTTTTGTCTGCAGGTGTCTCATTGGGCTGAACTGAATAAACAGTGGCTGGCCGCTGTTGGGTAAGTAGTTTATTTTTATTGTATCTCTCTGCTTCGTTTGTACAGACAATGTTGAGTTTCTCAAAAAGAATCTTATCACTTGTTGATGATTGCTGCTGGTAAGGCTGGAGGTCACTTCTGATACTATCATTTTGGGCCCGTCAGAACACTATTGAGAAACATTCTCTGTACAAGGACAAGATCATACTTCAGACGGGATTTTTTTGTCTCAAATCTAGGGCAGGGATCAGAAATATTTGTGGGGTTTCTCTGGGGCTTTGAACCCCTTTGTATAGTTCGATAAAACCCTTATCTTGGTAATGGGACTTGAGGATCCTCCTTAATGTAGGTAGATTAAGGTTGGTTTTGCCCTCTCGATGGCAATGTAGTTGTAGGCCTGAGTTAGATGGCTGTAATGACTGCATCAACTATCTCTATTTCAGGAAATCCTTTTCCTGATACATTGCTCAATTTGGTGTGCTGAGCCTGAGATAGTACGTTTATCCTGTAATCCTGGCTCACCAGTCTGACCGGATATTTTGAATTATCTGGTCCACTGTACTGGCAGATGAGGTTTAGCAGGGGGATGGTCTAGTTCAACGAAATTAAACCTGATCCAACGACCAGTTGGCTCACTGCTTTGGTTTGATCTTTTCAGTTTTGTTAATGCTAAGCTCTTCTTCTATTTGGCTGAACAACCTGCTCTTGCACCACTTCTGTATGTTTTGTACTTTGAGTAAAACTTTGCAGCTCAACAATTTTATCTTCTAGGCTTAGTACCTCAGAAGGACCATTATCCTCAAGTTTATCTAACTCTTCTCTCTCTAAATGCCAGGTTATATGTGACATAAGAAAGGAGCAAATTCTAACTGATGTTTTTTCAAATGTTGGACCAGGAATAGTTAGGAAATCACAAACTTCAACCAAATTTTCTCTTGTTGATGTTTACAGTGCCGACCAACTTCCATTCATGTCCATTAGCTTTTAAGAATCCAGCTCAGTCCATGGCCTGTGGACAATATTAGTGTGAAGCAGCACTTTCTCTTTGAAGAATTGGCAACGCAGCTCTCCTTACACCTGTGGTTGACTTGGGATTACATGCACATCTCTCTGCGCAGATGAACCACACGCATCGTCCACTCTGTTTGAAGATATGGGGGGGCGAATGATGATCAGGGAGTTCTATCTGGGACAGCTAGCCCTCGTCACATTCAATCCCAGGGATGGCTCCAAGATGTTACACCCTGATAAAAGGGAAATATCAATAAAGATGCTCGGACACAATGCTTCTCTCCAGCACCTTCATTGAGAATGGAGCATGGTGTCCCAGAGCTCCACCTGACTGATTTTATTTACTGTTTTTAAACTGCTTTATAGTTATAGTTGTGTCATTCACTTTGTGTTACGATATAAAATGTTATGTATTGTTTTCATTTAAGTGTTTATTTATACAGTGGAAACTCACTAGTTCAACCTCTCTTGCTGGAGTGCCCTTTTTGAAAAGATATAAAAATGTACAAAGATGTGTAGGAGGAGTGTAGGAGTAATACATTCATAGATGGAAGAATCGTAGTAATCAGGTTTGGGTTTTTCTAGTTTAACTGCAGCAAACTCTTAATGCAATTTGGTGGGGTTTTTTGGATTTAACTTCTGAGGGGATAGTTGGCATTAGATCGTCTTTTCGGTTCGATAAATACAAGTATCATTTAAAATTTGTATTTTGTGTCAAGTAGCCTTTGATTTCTATTCAGTTTTATTTATATTCTATAGTTGTTGTTTTGCCAGAATTAATTTGCCTCATCTCCTTCAAGCTTGTCATGATATTGGTGCTACACTCTGTTTTCCATGTAATGCTGCACAAATGACCAGTTAGGAATGGGAATAGGAGTTAATTGTTGCTGGAAAGTTGGCAGCACCCACTCTCAATTGGATTTTAATGTTGTAACGGCTTTACTTACATCAGTAGTACACTCATGGGACTTTGGAGACATTCCCCATGTATCTCTATGTGCAATTTTCTGTAGCCAGAATTTTTCCGCAGACTCTATAAAGCAAGTTAAAAGATATTAGAAAAGATAAAGTTCAACTGCAGGATGGAACACGGACTGTTCCCCCCACTCTAACATCAATCTCAGTAACTTCACTTCTTCTAGTGTGTAGGCCAGATAATAATATTCTTGTACATGGATCATGGACAGAATGGCCCATTTTCAAGGTTAATTGGTTTTCAAAATTAATTAAGTGAAAAAATAATACCTTTTGAGCGAGTTGAAAATACATATTGTTTAGAGCTGAAGGAAGAAAGGGGAAGGGATTTTTTAATGGATGTGAACGGAGTGGGGAATGGGAATGGGAATGTTGCCCAGTGGTTACTTAGGGGTCTCACCTGGTCAAACAAGGAGGTTGTATGGTTCCATGCTGGGATTTTAAGTAGCAGGACAAATTTTCCCAAGTTTTGATCCCAAAATTATGGCTTTTTGGGATTTCTGGCGATTTGTTCGTAGTCTTTCTGTGTTTTTCTCACTGCTCCCTACACTCTGCTTAACGAGCTCACTCCAATTTAACTTTATTATACGTTTATTATTATTATATGAATGTTTCCCCAAATCTGCCTGTACTTGTGGCTCATGTGAAGACAAACTATGAATGGTACGGAAGTGGTTGAATATTCATGTTAAAGAGAACGAAAGTAGCTACTTTTTAAATTTGGAATGGTGTTTATGGTGACAGTATGAGGTAGTAATTAATCAACGTCTGAAACGCTAATTCTTTATTGCCATTAGGTGGCAGTATGGAAAGAAAATATTGTTTTCCAGTCAGACCTTTTCAGGGCGGGATCTTAACCCACCATGAAAGTTTTGGTGGAGATTGGACTACGTACAGTGGAGTTATGATGACCTACAGTTTTGTGGCGAGTCATAAAACTTTGCCACTCAGCCCCGCCAACCCAATTATTCAGACACGCACATCCTTCACAACAATGGATGTCCAACTTGTTGTGGCTATTCTGATCCCACTTTGAAATTGACACATGACACTTATTGGTACCGCTAGGTGGCGCTATGACAAAACCTTTTCTTTTTTTAGAGATAGGCCTCTTCAAGGCCAGACTCTAATCCTGTGAAATTTGGCGTAGCTCGGACGATAGATGGCCGAGTAATTGCAAGTTCGTGACTTCGTAGGGGTCTCCATAAGCACTGCACTTTTTCAACCAGAACCGTTCAACAAAAATACAATTTTCCAAATATGGTGTAGTCATTATGACCTGTAGTTGCCATCAAGAAAATTTCAAGTCGATCGGGTCAAAGCTCTAGGACAATTTCGATCAAACATAACAGAGAACAACGGCAAAAAACGCCTCTGTAGAGCTGATTCATGTCAAAAATGGCCGACTTTCTGTTAGATTGGCGACATAACCCCGATAGACTTTTTGGTAGAGCGGGATCTGATAAATATGTATACTAAGTTTCATGTTTCTAGGTGAAAATAACCCATATGAGGAGGGTCTTTTGAAAATTTCTAGGGGGCGCTCTAGAGCTATTTTTCCCATTTTCTGTCGTGTCCCCCAAAATACGAAATTTTTCGCCAGCCAGCCCTGATGAGAATTTTCCTGAATTTTCGGGGATAGGAAAGCCGCCAAAACGGCGATTCTTTTGGCGGAATAATAATTCCTTGAAGAACAATATGGTCCTCGCACTGTTAGTGCTCGGGCCCTAATTAAATTAGACGTAGTTTTTTTTATTTTGCATTTCTGTGCCTATGTCAGCCTGCAGTCGTTCCGGCCATCCTCCCAAACATGCAATGTAAAGTAGTCTACCATGACTTCCCCTCCGTCCGTTCGGTTATGGTGGTGTGAGTGAACGCTGAGGCATCTGGCTGCCTCTGCTTTTGGAGATTTTCTGTAATAGTTTGATGTTGTTTCTAACCTTTTACCAACTACTCTCTCCTTCGACCCTTCTAGTGATCGGTGTACTTTATAATTATCGATAAATCCAGTTGTGTGGGGTGGTCAATTTACCGTTGCAACTGTTTTTCCCTTTGACCTACACCGAGCAGCTGGCCATCGTTCGTTCAAGTACTATGTGATTCAGCAAGCTGCTCACACGAAGTGCACCCAACTGGATTATCGTATCCTTACTATTCCATCCGGTGGCGCTGATATCACAATATATAGCGGCTCGTAATGTTTGTAGTAATTTCATCCCCGTCTCTCCCGACGCAACTTCAACTTTGATGACACAAACTTATTTGATCATTCTGGTCCTTCATTCAACATCCTTCAAGGATACCCGGACGGACTGTTGACTGAGGCTAGCTAGCTAACCTATCTAGTACGGCTAGTGTTAAGCCCAATAAAAGCAATCTGGCCTTTGGACTTCTTAACAACCACCCGCTCACCAACAAAGACATTTACTGTATGATCTACCCAGCGAAGTTAAGTTTGATTTTCTTTTTGTTTGGCTGAGACTTGGCGGCAACATAGTAACTTTTCTCAGCTTAATCAAACTACTCCCCCTGGCTTTGTTTAGTTCTGCCAGCCTCGTGTTTCCGGCCGGGGGGATGGCCTTGCGATACTTTACAACGAAAAGTGGAAAGTGTCGTCCGTGACTGAACCTCCGCATGGTTCATTTGAATGCATTGCCCTGCAGATAAATCCTCCTGTTGAACTGGTCTCCCACTATAATGTTGGTCTTCGGTATATCCCTGACGACCTTGCTCCGGTAAAGTCCCAGCATGTCTTATTCTCCCACTCTGCACCCTGGTTTACCCCGGTTCTACGACAAATCAAAGCCAAATGTCGTCGTCTGGAACGCCTGCATGCAGCAATCCGGCCTCACTGGCCATAAAAACATGTATGACGACTAGATTCGTCATTATAAGGACGCTCTCTCCATGGCTATATCTGAGTGCTATGCTAACCTTATTAGGTCAGGTGAAGGGAACAATAGATCTCGGTTTTCCACTGTCAACACCATCTTGAGACCACCTGATGCAATTCCACCTCATATGTACTCCACCATGCACTGCAATACCTTCATCACCTTTTTTAATGCCAAAATTGAAAAAATTCTACACTCTGTCTTTCCTTCAAGCCGAACAAAACCCTTCCACCATCCTCCCTCTCTGACTGTCTCATGGAAATTAAAATCTGGTTATCTCATAACTTTTTCAAACTCATCAGCAAAAAAACTGAGGTTCTCAGTTCGGTCTTGCCACACAAAACCAGTCTGACAATTTTTCAATGACTATTGACAACTCCACTGATCCTCCCTCCCCCCAAGTCAAGACTCTGGCTGTTATCTTGTTAGCACTTTATCTTTCAAAGCACTCATCAATAATATCACTCAGTCGGCATATTTTCACCTACTCACACCCAATAACACCACCATCCTCATCAACACCGTGGTCACCTCCCGTATTGATTATTGCAACTCATTCCTCTCTGGTCTTCCGCTCAACCTCCGCCATATACTCCAGTTGGTCCATAACTCACCTGCGTGCATCCTTACCAGAACTCCTTCCATAGAACACATCACCCCCATCCTCCAGCAGCTTCACTTGTCAAAAGATTAACAGGTAGCAAGGAGGAAGAGCGTACTCTTCGCTCTTCCTCCTCCTTGCTCCTTACTACGCCTCATGCCCATTTTAACATCAATGGGGTCCAAAGCTTTTGGGCGTGCAGCCCCTCGTCTGTGGAACTCTCCCACAAACCATCCACCTTTTTGACTCACTCCCCACATTCAAATCCGGTATAAAAACCCACCTTTTCAGACCTGCTTATTCTGTGTTGTTCCTTTGTTAACCTTGTATTTATCCTTACATTTTACTGCATATCCTTTTATTAATGTCTTGATATTAATTGTCTTGTTTTTATTGTGTATCTATAAGGTGACCTTGAGTGTCATGAAAGGCGCCCATAAATAAAAGTATTATTATTATTATTATTATTTTTACAACCATTGATGGTAATGACTTGTGGCTTCAGCTTGTTATACAAATCCATATTCTGACTTAATGGTCGAAATGAAGAATCTATAAAATAATCTTTTTCCTCTGATTTAGTTCGACTTAATTCTTCAGACATTTCGTCTTTCCCCCCAAAATGAAATAGGAAAGAAAAATCATTTCATAATTTTTTCTTATGCCTGACCTTAATACTCCTTTGTAAAAAATAAGATATTAGTTCAGCCATTGAAGATTTATATCTCTTTTCAAGCGAACAAGTCAACAAAGGCGACAAGAGGAAGCCAGGGACTCATATGCTGAGAAGAAGAAGAACTTATTTGTTTATTTTTTTTTATTTAACAATCTTTCTGTGCTGTGGTTTCTCATGAAATGCTTGTTCCTTTTGTAAGATCGTTACTGGAGCAAGAACCTCTCTGCCAAGTCCAACATTTCAAAATCTCATGGGCAGTATTTTAAACACAAATAAGATGTGACTTTGCCAGATCAATCTCAAACACCCAAGTACACACAGGAACATGTTCATCCAATGGTTAACTGTCACGGGGATCAGAGCAAACCAAAACACTGTGTATTTATTGGTCACAATCTCTGTTTAGAGATTTAGCTTCACACAACTATTTAGCATATTCTCAGAAATAGTTGCTTCTCTGTTCTTTGGAAGTATATCCGGCTGTGGTAACATGTATCTACAACTGTGGGTTTTAGGGTGACCATTGTCAACCTCATGGCTCAGGAAGAAATGTTCCCTTGCTACCACAACCCCATTTTCCTTTCTTGTGAATAAAGGAGAAGGAGGACATTTCGGGAAAAAAAACCCCAGCCCATTTTCAGTCTAAATATACACTGCTCCCAAAGAGGGAACACTTAAATAACAGCCCGGATCTCCATGAAAGAAACATTCAAGTTGAAAATCTTTATTGATATACATTGTGTAATTTGTTTAAAACAACATTATGCAAGAATGATCAATGGATCAAAAATCATTAAACCATTAAGGGCTGGATTCTAAATTACACCAAAATCAAAGTGAAAAACTGAAATCACAGACTGATCCAAATCCAGTTAATTTCATCACAACTCATGATGTGACCCAGGAGTGTGTTTGACCCCCACATGGCAAAGGAACCTTCTGAAAACATCTTGGCATGCTCCTGATGAGATGGAGGATGGTGTCCTGGGGGATCCCCACCCAAACATGCATCAAGGCTCCTGGACAGCCTGGTCAGTGGTGGTGGCGTCTGATGCAGCGATACAGAACATCTCAGAGGTTCTCAGATGGATGAAGGCTCGGGGAACATGAGGACCAGTCAATGGCATAAATACCTTCATCCTCATCCTCATAGTGGATCTGAGTTTCCTCCTGGTACCTAACATCAGTCAGTGTACCGTTGGCTAAGCCATGGAGATCTGTGAGACCCTTCAAGAATTTGTCTCCCCAGACCATCACTGACCCACCACCAAGCTGGTCGTGCTGGATGATGATGCAGCAGCATTATTTTCTGAACAGCGACTCCAGACTCTGTCACACCTGCCAGATGACCTGCTCTCATCTGTGAAATGAACGGGGCACCAATGGGGAACATTCCATTTCTGCTGTTCTCTTGTGAACATAAAATGAGCTCCACAGCTCCTGGTATGTCCTCCACACTCTTACAGTAAACCTTCTGGCCACGGCGCGTATGGATGTGCAATCCTGGAGGAGCTGCACTACCTGAGCAACTTCTGTGGTCTGCAGATACCGCCTCATGCTACCACTAGTGGCGAAGGCACTAGAAAAATGCAAAACTAGCTAAGAATGAGCCAGAAAGGATGAGGAGAGGGAAATATTGTGTGGCCACCACCTGACCAAAACCATTCGTTAATAGGGGTTGCTCGCTAATTGCCTTTCCTTTCCACCTGTTGTCTGTCCCATTTGCACAACAGCAGGTGAAATTGATTCACAATAATTATTGCTTCCTGACTGAACAGGTCGATATCCTGGAGGTGTGATTGACTTGAAGTTAATCACACCTCAAAAAACAACAAAAAAACTAACTCTGCTGTATAGCGAGTCCAGATGTGCAGCGTTTATGATGCAACAACAAGCAGGATCAGAAATCATTTCTAATTGAAGTGAATCACACGTTTTACAGAAGGTTGTTTTTTTTCCGGGAGCGTCACTACAGGAATACGTGTTCATTTAGTTACACTGAGATGATTCTGTGTTCCCTTTATTTTTTTTGACTAGTATATATACATGGTAAACATATTTTCTTTTTGAAACCACTAAGGAGATTGAATGATAATTGGAGATCTAGGGGAGCATCCTGACTAGTAGAAAAAGGGAACATATCATCAATATAAAGATGGCATTTCTATCGTACAATGATGAGGAAATATTGTTTATAAATAGTGAAAAAAAAAAGCTTTAAGAAAACCTGACTCTTTCGACACTGTTGAAGATTTGCTTTGCCCGTTAGTCGCCCACAAACACCCATTCTAAAAAATCTTGGTGTTGTCTTTGACAGGTCATTTCAAAGTTGACATGCAAATTAACAAAGTTATTGAAACCAGCTTCTTCCTATTAAGTCTCCTAGCCAAGGTTAAGGCCTATCCCTCCCCTGAAGACTTAGAGAAAGTCATTCCTGCCTCGGTTATCTCTCTGCTTGATTAGTCTAACTCCTTGCGCGATGGTGTTGAGCAGTCAACCCTTCGCCATCTGCAATTAGTACTGAATGCAGCTGCCCTCCTACTAACACCCATATTGGCTTCTCTCCACTGACTTCTTGTGCAGGACCGCATTGGTTTTAAGTTTTCTTTTACTGGCTGTTTGTAATGCCTTAAATGGGATAGCACTTCCTTACTTAACCAAGCTTTTACATCTGTACTCTTCGGTAAGAGCACTGCAGTCGACAAACCAGATGCTGATGGACATTCCGCATACCAAATTAAAAACTAGAGGTGACAAGAGAATTGCAGTATCAGCCCCTAAACTCTGAAACGCTCTACCAATGCAAATTAGAACAACCAAGAGCCTTGAACTCTTTATATTTTTGTGAAAAAGTCACCTTTTCTCCCTTAATTTTAATTCTAGTTGAGCCTTTGACGACTCTACTTAATATGTGTAATTTATTTGCTTCTTTGAAATGCTTATTTTATATATTTTATAATTTATTCTTTTGTCTTACTTGATTTTAACTTAATTGACTTTCTGATTTTGTATTTACTCCTTTATTTTGTTTCATCTTTATCTGTCTCAAACTGTTCAGCACTTTGGTTAAATCATTGTGGCGGTTTTAAATGTGCTATATTCTGTAAATAAACTTTGACTTGACTTTTATGATCAAGGCCCAAAGAAGAAAGTTATAACCTAAAAATGGTCATCTTTATCAGAAGCCTTTCTCAAATCAATAAAAAGAGCTGTTGAGATGTTTTTTTGTTACCTAAAGCTGAGACAATATCATTACCAACCAGTGAATTAATAAACATTGATTTAGTACAAACTTATTTCAAATGGAGTTTAACAGATGATTCAAGTATTTTTGCAACTCTGGGTACCTCTGATGTTTTGAGGGTAATTATTCATATCAGATTTACCAGCACCTTTATTGTGGCTAGTGATAAATGAGTTATATACTTAGAGTTAGACATGCTGGTGATTTTAAGGCAAATGGATCCAGTTTGTGATGACTGGTTCTTATGTGTGAATCGATATGACATATGGCATCAACTACCATCCTGCTAGTGGCAGGAGAAGAGCTGATGTAATGCTCTAAATTAACCTTATCATTAAGGAATTATGAACTATATTTTTCCTCACAAATACCAGGACCAGAATGATTCTCAAATAATACAGGATGCAACAAAATGATAGATGTCAGGACTATCAGTTAAATAAGTAAAGGCATTTATCAATATGGGCAAGTGGAGGAGTCGAAGAATTGAGATAGATTTGACTATATTCCAGAACTTAATCTCCACAGTCGTAAGAGGAGTTAGTGAAGGAGTACAAAAACATGACTGTTTTCATGAGCAGTGTGTGTTCAGATGCTGTTTTCTTTATTTTTCACCTTATGTTCAGTGGCAGGGAATGTCTTCTTCTTAGTCTTATTCTGCCGACATTTTCCTTCATGGGTCGCCACAGCGGATCATTCGTTTGCGTCTTGCCCTGTCCTCTGCATTTTTCCTACGTCACACCAACCAACTGCATGTCCTCTCTCGCCACATCCAAAAACTTCCTCTTTGGTCTTCCCCTTTTCCTCCTGCCTGGCGGTTCCATCTCCAGCATCATTCTACCAATAGATCCACTGTCCCTCCTTTTCACGTGTCCAACCACCTCCATCTGGCCTCTCTTACTTTGTCTCCAAGACTTCGAACCTGGGTTGTCCCTATGATCTGCTCATTTCTAATCCTGTCCATCCTGATCTCTCCCAAAGAACACCTTAACATCTTCAGCTCTTCTACCTTGAGCTCTGCCTTCTTTCTTTTGCTCAGTGCCACAATCGCAGGCGGTATAAAATCCCTATATTCATGTCTCCACTTCAATCACAGGGTCTATAATTCACTGAATGTTTTTTTCATTGATTGACCATAATGGCCAAGAAAATCTTTGGACTTCTGATTGCACAGATGGAACCTGGAGAAATAATGCATCTCATGCAGCCAAATACATTCAGAATTAGACTGATTGTCTGGAAAGGGGCCCCACATTCACATGTCAGAAAAGGAGTCATCAACCCGTTATTGACTGGCAGGGAAGTGAACATCATCATTAAAGGAGGATTACTGATGGATATTTCTTCTCTTTCAGCCACTGTGAAGCAAAAGCAAAAGGCCACAGAAAATGACTGGGATACATTTCCAACTTTTGTCCCTTATTCTGACAACTGCACACTTTTTTTAAACTGCTTCCAGACTTCTCTACTCAAAGTATGTCTTCTTTGTTTCATGAAGAATTATTTCAGCGGGAGTAGGACTGCCCTGCATGATTATAACAATCAAGAAAAAGCAAAAGGAAAGTTTTAAGCAACATTGCTCAATTTAATTCTAATTATAAGTAGTTTTTCTTTTTGTTTGTACTTGCATGCATCATTGGCATGGACATATGTCTATACTATGTGTATATATCTGTGTACTGATTTAATGTGTATATACTGTATACTGTCTGTATAGGTAATGTATGATATTACAGTACTTATTTAATGGTATAAGCGCGCTTATGTTACTATTTGTAACATAACATGACATTGGATTGGATGCTAAACTGCATTTCATTGTTTGAGTAAATGAATTAGGTAGTGACATAATGCTGAATCTTAATCTAACAAAGCATGATGAAATTTTGACCATTTACATGAAACGGTTATTTCATGTGAAAAATCCACATCAGTTCCTTATCCTTGGCTTAAGCCAACATGTCCCCTCCCTGCCAACACCTTCTTTCTCCTTCTCTTTGTTGGATTTTTACCATGAGACCTCATGCAGCTCAGGTGGAGAGATGTAATTCGGTGTGTGGCTAGCTTTTCCATCTCTGGTTGTGTGCCTATGCTTACATGCGTGTGTCAATGTCTATGCTGGTTTGTAAAAAAAAAAACAACCAAGCTAAAGGTCAAGCAAACTGATCTTTCAAAACGACACCAAGAAAGACCAGCAGAGGTTTGTACTTAGGTCAAACGAGATATTTCACACATCCGCTCAATGATGCATGATGTGCAGGATAAAGAAATATTACCACCTGCTGTTTTAATCTGACAGTATACACACATGCACTCTTACAATATACAATATTGATTAAATAAAGACATTCAGCATGGCTTGTGTTAGTGTGTGAATAATGAAGTAATGACGGAGAGTTAACCTGACATCCGTTCTGTGGTTTTTACACACACACCCACACACATAGTCACACAGACTCACATAAGGACATAGAATTAGGAGTTGGTTTCTGACATCCCTCGTGTCCCTCTGACATATGTGTAGTAAATTATTCTGAACTTTAACTCACTACTGTATATGTCTGTGTTACCTCTAAAACTATCCCGGACTAATCAGAGATAGATAATTGGCCAATTACATTGGCTCCTTCGCAGTGTGACAATACCTGAGTCTGACAGCACAGAGAACATCTAGAAGACATGAGCATCAGTTAAATGAGTAAGAGCAGTGATACAAATATTTTATAATATTTTCATCACTGCACTGAGACAGTTTGAAGTGGAGCAACTATTCTCAATTTGGAATAATTTACTTCTTAATCTACCAATAAACTATGAACTTTCAAATCTTTCTTTGATGTTGATGTGTTCATGGTTATAGTCGAGGCATTTATTTTGTGTCACTGTTTATCCTGTGCATGGCCACAGCAGGGCTAGAATCTATCCTAGCTGATATTGTAGTACAAGTTGGACACAACTTGTACTACAATTCAATCTAAAAATCTAAAAGTTCGATCTAAAAGACTATCCTTCGAAGCACTAGGGCCATAGTTACTGCTCATGTTATCCCCACCTTTCACACATGCTTGGTCTAAATTACATGTTTCTTGACCTAGGGCATTAATTGATATCAGCTGCAACCTTTCCGGTAGTTTCATCCATCCCATCACTGTCACACCTGCATGCTTACCCCATCACCACCAGCTGCTGTCTTTAAGTATGTCTCTCTCCCACCACCGAGTGATTGCTTTCTTCTGGTTCGCCCTCCACCTCCCCATCACCACCTAGTCCTAGGAGATCCATCAGCCTCATCTTTCATCAGCCTGAGCAGAGTCCTCGGCCACCACCATCAGCAATCTAGACTCAAGAGGGAGGATATTCCATGATGCTGCTCAGAGCAGAGACCCTTCCATCACGATCTCCTTGGAGAGCCAAACACTTTCTAATAGACTAATTATGTGTGATAAACGCATCTGGTGTTATAATAAATCAGTCATCTTTTGACATTTTTCCTTCTCAGATTGAAATATAAAATAATAAAATAAATGAGCTGGTGCCCGGAGCAGAGCTGAAAGTGCAAGAGAGTAAGGAGAGACCAACAGTTTTGTGAGTGATTGAGAGATACTGAGTGTTTGTTGGAGTTCTTGGTAGATTTCGAGGCTGGCAATGACTCTTCCATACAGCGATCAAATTGATTCCAATAACAATAATGTCTACCTTGAGTACTGTTGGTTCTTTGCGAGCTTTGCACTCATTAAATTTTGATTGAAGAGCTAACACAGTTTAGTGTGAGGCCTAAAACATTTTCAGAACACTCTACTTAGTGCTCTTACTACTGTCTACTGTTAGGAAGTAACTGCCAGGTTATGATTTAGAGTCTGTGCAACACATGCTGAATTTTCAGGTCTTCTGTG
Source organism: Lophius piscatorius (assembly GCA_009660295.1). Classification (NCBI taxonomy): domain Eukaryota; kingdom Metazoa; phylum Chordata; class Actinopteri; order Lophiiformes; family Lophiidae; genus Lophius; species Lophius piscatorius. Next base: position 20,263 of record VRLP01004754.1, read on the forward strand.
AGAAGGTGTACGAATCTTTAAGTATGGTAACAATCACCCCAGTGTTTTCGGGTCAAGACACTATTTGTGGTGGATGTAAGAGTATGGAAAGAAGAGTCTATGAATACATGTGTCTTTGCAGTTCTAGTGAAAATAGAACATAACATTACAGGCCGATTAATAACAGAGAATCTAGAATGAACAGAAAGGTAAAACTTAGTTACAGACAAGCGCATGCAGAGAATTGAAACAGAGAACTGGGCTAACACTAAGATTATTGTGCAATAAAGAAATTAGTGATTAAAGAGTAAAAGGCCGGGCAAATCATAGGTTCAGATAGAGATCAAGACAAAAAATACTTAATTTAATTGAAATGTTCAAGATGAACTCTGTAGTCATGGATATCCCCACAAAGAAGCAAAAATCTACAACTTCCAAGACCAAAGACAACAGACCACTCCAAGTCACATGGACATTTCACAAACATTCTCTTACAAGGGGGATCAAAGCCAACCAGGCTAGAAGAACTCTTTTGTGACCTCATGAACGAATTTGGAACACTTGACATGCAAGGTCAAAATAAATTGATGTAACTGAGTTTAGTCAACTTGCACTGGAATTTTGTTTGCTCTCTCTTTTTGGTTCCTCATCTTTTGTTATATATTTTGGGTTGAAGCACAATTATATACTGAGAAGACGCGTCCCCCCCATGCTTTTACTTTATATACTTGAGATTCTTTCACATATGTGAAACAGGAGTTGCGATGTGTTTATAGAGCTCATTTGTGATAAAGACAAAAGTCCAGCAATCACAATTCCAACCTCCCTCATCCAGCCCAACCCGTTTAAAATCAACAGAAGCGTAGTGTGATAAAACTGAATTTGTTAGGCCACCAATTTACAATCTCTTGAAATGGCTGACATCATGACATTCATAAATCTCGTGAGAAATAATCTCAAAACTGCTCCAAGCAGGCTAACAGGAACTACAGTTTGAGTGGTCAAGCCCTTCACAATCATGTGTGGCCCTGGAGGGAAGTTTCATGGTGAGGGGGGGATATATTTAGTAACATACATTCCAAATCTTTATTTCTCTTCATATTTATTTTGTAGATTATCTCATTTGTTCAATGTGTATGAAAAACAATTAAATCATTTGGACTGCACCAGGAAAGGCTTTGTTGAGCCTTTTTTTGTTTCTTCGAGGTGTGTATTTTATGTTCTAAACAAGTACCCAGCTTTTTCCATTGTTTTCCATTGGAGAAATATGTATGTGTAGGCATACCTATACTCTTTGTACTTTTATGTAGGACTTTCACTTATCTGTACTTTTACATTCTAATATTGCTACTGTTAGAATCAGGTTGTGATTTCTTCATTGAGTCATGATGTACTTTTAGGTCTTTCCGCTAGTACACCAGTTGTTTTCATATAGATATGAGCGTGAAGGCAAAACCTCAGATAACAGTGTGAAAGAGACTTGTGTTTCATAATTGTGTTTCATTGATTGACAGCAGCAAGCAGGAAATAGTTGGTCTCAAATTGCACCATTTTATTTTGAAGAAACAAGCACAGAACTGAAGCGTCAGAACAAATTTAAACAAATCGGGTTAAATGCACAACATAGTCATCGGACTTTTTTTCTTTTCTTGCTGTAACGACCACCATTCGTTTTACTGTCACACACAGCTCGCTGAAAAAGCATATCCATTTATCACTGCGAATTCTGGAAAAATTCTTACTCCAGTTTTTGCCACGACAATAAATTAATTCCACTGATGGGATCTTTGATTCTAAACCACTTAAATAGTCGTGCCCACAATGACTTATAATAGAAACTTTGCACATAAATAATAATACAGCAATATGTGAGGTGTCTGAACTAAAATAATGAATTAGCTTATTTTTGTGTTTGTACAAGAGCCACTATGTGTTCTAGTGTCAAAAGAGAAAATCTGTTCAAACAAGATTAAATCCTTAATTCACTGGCGTGAAGGTGTCTGTAGATAAAAATTGTATATATATAGCCCTAGATGTAAGTTTACACACTTGCATGCAATGCACACAAATGCACACAAGTTAAGAGACATAAATACAAGGAGGTCTGAGTTTTCTTTGTTCAGAGCTGGCTGTATGACGGCACTGAGCAGAAAGAGACATTCATGGGATTGAAAAGCGCACGGAGTAAGACATTTTGTCAAAGAAAAGAATACAAGCAGGGTTAACTAATATTACAGATCCTTTTCCACAAAGGAATACCTATATCAGCAACCCAAGGTCTCCTCCCTCATTTGTCACCTAACACACACAATGCACTCGCTGCAGAGCTGGGCTGAACACTGAGTTTAAGAACTCTTAGTAAAAGTAGTGAAGTACTTCAGAGGAGTACAGTTTGTGGGTAAGATACTTTATATATCAAAGTATATATACTACCAAACTTCTGACAGGGATTTAGAGTAAGCAGATTTGTGGTGAGTTAGCTCCTTTTTGAACTTATCCTGCTCCTATTTTATATTTTAACTCCCTTTCACAGTGTAATTCTGTTTATAATGCATTTCTTCGAGTCAAGTTAAAACAGATAAAAATTTCTAGCTGTCACTAAAAGCTATAGATGATAATGTATAGAAAATGAACAATTGGTGAGAGGCATCAGCCAGTAATGTTTCCATTCATCAATGATCAGGCACTGAAAGAAGAAGAAACGTAGAAACGTTTTTGGATCCATTAGGAGCCATGATGATTCTCTGAGTAGAGCTGGCAAGGCACTTAATGTTAGATGGCTCGATAGAAATAAAAATGGGGAGGTAAATATGGCAAATAATAGGTGCAGATACAAATAAAGACAAAATATTCATGAGATGTTTTCCCAGATATGGAGTGTAAACGAACAAAAGATTGTTCCAGAGAATAGTCCAATAGTCCCAAGAATTGTTACGTATAAATTACAGAAAAACATCAATGTTTGGCATTTTCAGCAGCTATCGAACCGTAAAACATGCATTGCTGCTGCCACTTTCATCTCCTGTTTTTCCTTCTCAGTATCCTTTCCCCTATCTAAAAGACACTGCATCACTATAATCGGCGAGCTTCTTTGCATCTCTGACTGCAGAGGACAGAGGCACAGTCCGGACAGTGATGGTAGGAAGTTCTGCGGCGAGCATCATGGAGGGCACCAGTGGAGCCGCGGTGGACACTGCAGTGGCACTTGAGGGTTCGATTCGTGGGCTAATGGAGGGAGAGGGGCCGGCAGAGGCGGAGTGGTGCAGGTCTGCTGCTATGTGAGAGTTAGTTGAGCCTGGAGTTTGATGAGAGATCTTAAAGGAGAGGAAGACGATGGAAAGTCATGGAGAAAAAAACAAACAAGAGTGTTTTCACATTATCACAAAGACATCAAAGTCACATTGTCACAAAGCCCAATTTTAGACGATGGCATTTTTTCTCTGCATTTGACTGATCCCTGAGGAAGAAGTGGGAAGACCCTTGAAGCATCCGGGGATCAAGTGTAGTTTCAGAGTCTTTTTGAAGGACCCAATGGAATGTAGCGTCAAAGGCTGGGTTCAAACCCAAATGTCCTGATTGTGGGGAAACCACACTATCTATTCAGCTAACCCAGTTATCCTGAACATGTACAAACTTCTTAGGTTCTTCCCTGTCACACGATCAACCACCTCACCAAGTTTCATGAAAATCCATCCCATGGTTTTGTGTAATCAGAATAACGGACAGATACAACTACCAGCGAAAACATAACATCCTTTGTAGAGATAAGAATTGAAGGATAGAGGGGCTGTACCAGGCTGCGAGGAAAAAAACATGTAAGAAAGATCAATCATAGCAAGCTTTCTGTGTGCTATTTTATATAATAACCTCCAACTTGGCATAGCAGTGACCAAAGTGTACTGGCTAATTCATGATGTGAGTCGTAATAACAAGCTTTCAGCATTTAGCAGCTAATTAAATCTGTGTGGTCTCTTCCTGAGGGACATCGGTTTTATTTCAATCCATAAAAACACAAGATTTCAATCCAGAGCAAACATCCACAAGATGTTCTTAAAGTAGAACCACATTTACAATCAATGTGACAAAGTGGATGAGAACACACCACTTTTCCCCATTTCACAACCCGACATACTTCTATAAAATGTAAAACCATACTTGCTAATAGTTTGTTGAACCATAATCGCACCATCAGTCAGTATTGTGCTCGCACATATTATCCCTGGTTTGTTTGTATTTGGCATTTTATTTGGTCGAACACACACAAGAGTGTTGTTACGTTTATATATCATTTACTGGGTATTCCATGTCATTTAAGTAGTGTTTATTCTTCTAATACAACTCACCTTATTTACCAGGAGTTTCAGAGGCAAAAGGAGAAAGGACTCACCCACTTTCTGTATTTATACTCTCAGTGACGTCACCAATTATGTCATTGGTTGAGACTAAGTGTAGGGGAAAGTTTAAATTGTAGATTTAAATTGTGTTAAACAAGTTATTATAAAACTGTTTTGTACATTTGTTTTTGGTTTATTGTAAAGGTGAAGAGATTTGTCCCTTTCCTGCGTGTCTTACATAATACTTCCACCAGCAGTAATGTTACAGTCTTGAGTAGATGACTCCTGCTGAGAGGAGAGCCTATTTAAGCAGTCCTTTGTGGCACTGTAGGGGTAGTGATGTTATTCAAACTTACTAAGAGGTGAGTAGCTTCAGTTAAGCCAGGTTAACTCCTCTCCTTTTTCTTTTTTTTTTATATGTTTGTACTTTATTTTTGATAGTACCTAAGCACTTGCACTTTTTTTGGAAAATAAACCCCTTTCTTTAGATATGTGGACAAGTTCCTTACGTCTGCTTCCTACCACCTCGGTCAGGCTTCCCGCAATCAATATTATGGCAAGGTTTTTATTTTCAGTAGCTATCTACATGAAATAATAACCTCCCTCTGAGGAAGAGTTCATTGTTAGAAGTGTGTCTTTGAACCCTTGAATTCAACCATACGGACTTAACAGGAAACAATGCAGCATGTTAGTCTGCATTATTTCATCTCCTTGAAGCAGCCTCATTGTTCTCCAACTCAACAACATAACTCATTTTCTTTTCAAATGAACGAGCCATTACCATGGTAACCATAGGTTTCACTTTATCAGTCAGGACTAAATGCAATTGATAACATTGTTAACTTTCAGTTCATTGTTTTCCTTTGAACCCTCACAGCATTTTTCTCTCCATTTATATAAAGACTTGTTTTTTAATTGGCGGGATAAATCAGAAGTGAGATCACAATGAGACTAAACTTACATAAGTTATGAACAGAAATCCGAACCAGCAGAAAGAAAAATGGGAGCTCACTGTTTCGCCGTAACTTCCAGTCTTACCTCCTGGAGTACTGCCAAATTTATCGGTAAAAAAAAAAATCTGTGTTGCTAAAAAGTATGAGCATCACTGCCTGGCTCTGATAATAACTATATATCCATCCATAAAATAGAGCACTCATGCAGTATACTGAGTGAGGGTAACTTCTTGAGGATGCATTATTAACTTTGATACAGTAGTAGGATTTCTTAGAGATTCTCCTCAGAGCCTCTCCATCAGTCTGATGCACCTCATTGTACAAGTTATCTACTTGGTCAGTCTGAAGCCCACTGCTCCATAAGAATGAGTCATAGCATGTTACGTTAACACACACACAGACACACGTATACCTAATCTCACAATCTTCCATTCTCGTGTCCCCAGGAGCCTGACTGGTAATTGCCTCCACAGCAGCATTCATTCTGTCTACCTCTGCCTGCTGATTAAGTGCTGGCTTCTTAATTGGGAGAACTGTCGGGTCCATCAGACTCTATAGAGCCGGTGTTTGAAATACTGCCTCATCAGAAATAAAGTGTCATACTTGAATTGATGTCGAGATTTTTGCTGTCTCTGCCCTTCCTTGTCACATCACTTTTCTAACCCATCCAAAATAAAAAAAATTCTTGACAGCAAACACAAACACACACACACACACACAAACACACACACAGAGGACCTGGCTGCTCTGGGGGTCGTGGTAGACCTGGTTACGAGGGGAGAGCAGCACACAGTCCTGTGCTGTGGTTTTCTCAGTGCGTGGGACGCTGGGGTCAGCATCATCTACACTGGCCTTGCACCTCATTCTCCTCACGCACAGCACCTGCAGAGCCACAATGACAATAAATATCTGATGAGACTCTGAAGCTCCCTCAGAAGTCTCCTGAATTTTGTACACAATAATATAAACGCATCTGACAACTTGATCAACTCTTCTTTGGTCCAAGATCCACCCCTACACAAAGTTTCATCAAAATCCTTTCATATCATATTGGTCAATCCTGCGAGAGGACAAGCCAATGCCAATCATATCCCTAGAGAGGGGAAAATTCATCAACACAAAATGAGCAACATCCCACTATACTCAATAGTGGTGACAAATATCCATATCATAGTCTTATCCATGCATAGACCACCACCGGGGCTGTGACACCACACCCTTCCCACCGTGTAGTTTTTATTCCATCATCACCATATGTGAGTGTTGAACAAAGAGTCGACAAGTTAACTAACTTGACTGTAGAACTCTTGTTCTATTTTATTTAATTCTGTGCATTTGTTTTTGTGTTGGTTTATTCTTTTTGTCAAGCAATACATCTTCCGATACTTACGGAAGATGTAGCTAAATATTAAAAACATGGCTGCATTAACTGATGAAAATAATTATTCAAAGTTTTATACAAATGTTTTGTTCTTTCCTTGTAATAATTCACGTTCTATGTACGGAAAGTCTCTGAATCCCAATGCTTTTCCCTTAATTGTGAAATTAGGGCTCCAAAAATAATTGATATGGACCCTTAATAGTTTGAAAAGCTCCAGCTCTGAAGAAAGCTAAGAGATTTTAATTATATTTGAGCTCAAGTGACAATGGAATCCTCGGATCATTTTCCGAAGATTCCAAAAATTTGATCATTTTCAAATTTTATACCCACACTGACCTTAGTGGGAGGAAGAACTACTTTTTTTATAAGAAAAAGTTATTTTTCTTATAAAAAATTTTGGGTCATAATCATTCCACCTTTGTATGATTTAGTCCAGATTTGGTGAATATAAATCGACTCAACATTTATCTTCTATATATCATATTTTTCTCTAATAATTCTTATTTTACTCTCTAGGGCAACTTTTTTTTTTTTTTTAATTTTCACGAAAAACAAAGTTTTTCAGACATAAGCACATTTAATTTGAGGCCTTCAATGAGGCTTTACAATGCAAGGGACTGGGGCCTTTTTCGGGGACATACTCCTGCTGTCGTAGAGGTGATGTGGTGCTGACCAAATACTGACACCAAACAGTGGCCTGTTGATTTCATGTGGCGCATAAAGGCCCGAGGTTATGGTTCATCACAAAGTGACCTCGGACCCCTTAAGGTTGGGCTTACTCGTCTGAAGCTCTGTCTCAAGTTGTCCGACAGGAAGCCGTAGAGCACCGGGTTGGCACAGGAATTGGCATAAGACAGGATGACAGCAAAGAAGTAGATGGCAGCAGTGGTGCTGGACTCCGGGATGATGACAACCAGATTGACCATGTTGATAATGAAGAACGGCAGCCAGCAGAGCACAAACACCACCACGATCACTACCACCAACCGCGTCACCTTTCTCTCCGAACGCCGACGCTTGGTGAATCCTGCCCGTACCCCTGAGGACTTCACCTTGAGAGAAAATACAAAAACCCTTTAATCACAGTTGAAGAGGAAGAGTAAGGAAATAATGATGATGAAAATGATGGAGAGGATGTTGATGATGGCAATTATCACCTCGTTGATGAAGATTACAGTTGGAATTGCACAAAAGCTTCTTTAATCACCCTTATAGTCATGTATACACACCTTGATGATGATAAGTATGTAGCAGAGGCAAATGATGAGCAGCGGTCCAAAGAAGCCCACTGTGGCAGTGTAGAGAATGAAGGCGGTTGACCACACATTCTTTGGCTCCGGCCAGATCATGTTGCAGGAGTTAAATGTGTCCTAAAGGTACATTAGAGTGAATTTCAAATATTAAAGAACCACAGCAAATTAAGAATTGAGAAAGCATTGACTCTGGCAGTTAGACGGTGAGCAGAATACATACAGACCCACAGAGCAGGCGTTGCAATACAGAACTGTCAAACATTCTAGTTGGGATGTTTGAAAAAGGTAAATCACAATACCTGCTGTTTTGTATAGTTTTCAAAACAATTACAGAAACACATTTTCATGCTCTAAGTTTGTGGGCAAACAAGAAATCATTGTCACATTAACAAATCACTTTTTGTCTGACAAGACCAGTTGTCTGCAAACCAACGACCTCCAGCTGACAGAACCAACCTGTATCATAGCAGCCTTGACAGAGTTCCATTCTTCTCACTCCACTTCCGCGTGTTAGAGAACTTAAAGGAATCTTTTTTTTCTGTGCAGTTATAGCAGCTTTCGGTGAAACTCAGAATCTTTTTTGTGTTTTGCCTCAGTTTGCAAGTATTATATCGGCACCAATGTGCATATTCTCTCAATCATAGTTCTCCTAGTTCAGCCATACATAAATGAAGGCCTTCTTTCCAAGTAACCGTTAGACTTATGAGGACATTATAGATTTTTTTGGACCCTTGTAGACAATGAAAGCACGCTGTTTATGCAACATTGACATGGTATAAACTTCAGATTGATATTCCTAACATAGGGTTTCTTCTGCTGAGATGCTCCACAGAATCCCTACCATCTCAACATTGAATGCCCACGGGTGAAAATGTAGCACAAACCAAATTCAAGGACTCGTTGACTGTCCTCCAATACACTACTTTATGGAAGCCACATCAGCAAACACATTAATGTTTGGACCTACTGCACTCTTATTTATTATTGTGATCTTCAGGCATGAAAAAGAAGGTACAGCTCAGGTCAATCACACAAAACGCCAGCATTCATTTGGCTTCATATTTAAGGCAACCTGATGAATGTAAGCCATCACTCTCTTTACTCAGTTTTTGGTCTCCAGCTCCAGAGGAAAACATTTCTCTCCTGCTTCTGAGGGCGCCACAATGACCATCAGGTGGTCACTCTGAGTGAATAGTTTGCTATTTGGGGATGGGCAGGGAGAGTAGAGTAGATTTGGTGGGTTCTTTAAACTTTTTAACACGAAAAACTGCCTGCAATTTGGAGAGAGCAGCTGAGTGAATCAAAAAGTGAGCTGAAGGACATTAAAATGAGAAGAACTGCTGTGCATGGTTGCTGATTATCCCCTAACACCCTTATTATAATGAGACACATTTATCCAAAGTAAGACTTTTTTAGAGCAGCACTCAATTCAATTTTAATGATGTTTTAAATATTCTGTCCATGTACTATGGATACCATTAGGTCAAGCACGATAGAAGGTAAACATTCAGTGCATGTGAATATGGTTGTTTCCTACATTAGATAGGTACAGTATTTGGCATTTTTGCAATTACATTAACGGAAAAAAACAACAAAAAAGATGTATTACTGTTTGAACTGTACTAATGTGCTGCACAACGATAAGAGAGAATAGGCTGGTGCAGGCCAGACTCCAAATCAATGTTTGCTGTGAAGTTCTCCTTCATCCATGTCATGATAGTCCTCCAAAGTTGAATCAGAGCTTGTTTTTTTCAAGTTGAAAACTAATCCAATTGGTCTGTTGATTTCTAACTAACTGGTTGGGGGTCAGGTATTGGACTTCCAGTGAGGTGGTTGGCAGATTGAAAGTCGTTCGTGTGTGTATATTCAACCCTCCAGTTAGAGACTCAAGCGTTTGGAAAACCCTCTCAGTGATCATGCTCAATTCAAAATTTTGCTTGATACAATTAATTAATGAGCGGATATTTTCTATATTTTTTCTAATATTGTTTTTTCTGATATAATCTGTACCAGAAATACGTAAAGTATTAAATGTTGTTTCTTTTTCTTTTTGTTCTGTGTATGCTAAATTAACTTTAATCAGGGCCTTGTCCGTCTGAAATCACAAACATTCCTCCAGTTTGAGTATATAAGTGAGTTAACACTGTTTGCCAATAGAAAGTATACAATAGGCATGGCATATTCATAATTATCCAAAAGTTGAGTAACAATCGTCACTTCTTACCCTCAATGGTCACCATCTTGACTACATATGGTAAGAGGAAGGGGTAATGAGTAAGATAAGATAAACCTTTATTAGTCCCACAACGGGGGAATTGCAGGGTTAGATAGTAGGGTTGTAAATCACCGGTGCCATCACGATACGATATTATATCGATGATTTGGATAAGGATACAATATTTGCCGATATCACAAAGTCTACCATGATACGACTACGGTCCGATTCGATACAGGGTCCTGCAATCGATTTCAGACAATATTATGTACCCATTTAATGAAATTGGTTGCATTTCTTGTACATAAGTCGATAGCGTCTGTATCAACAGCCAGAGGGAAGGAAGATGAAGCATGGATTGAGGGGGTGAAAAGGGTCATGTGGTGAGTGCTCTGTGAGTGGTGACAGTGTCAATGAGAGTTGGTGAGGGTGAGCATTGAGAAATTAAAGGTGGTGCAGTACAGCAGGATGGGCAATGATGGGTGGAGAGTTTAGTGCAGGTGTTGAATATTAGCTCCTTCGTCTTGGAGACGTTAAGGAGGAGGTGACTGTCTGTGCACCGCTGGGTAAAGTCATCAACGGATCGTCGCTGTCTGTGAGGAGGAAGAGTATGGCTGTATCCTCAGAGTATTGAAAGTATTTTGTGATGGAGTTGGGGATGAGACACTCATTGGTGTAAAGTGTGGATAGAAAGGGACTTAGAACGCATCCTTGTGGGGCACCTATGTTGATGGGGATGGTGGGAGATGTGGTGGTTCGTACCCTGACAGCCTGGGGTCAGTCAGTCGCTGGGGAAACTACGGGTCCAGCTAATGAGGAGGGCTGGAATGTGGAGATGGAGAATATAATGGAATTGACATCGACAGATCATTCGTGTTAACGCAATAACTCAAATACTGTTTCAGGGATAATTTTCAAATTTTATACCCACATTGACCTTAGGGCAAGGAAGGACTGGATTGATTTTCGGAAAGGTTGGTTATACAGAATATTTCTGAAACTAAAGGGAGCTTTATCTCCGAATGGCCAAATTTCTCAACCGTTGGACCGATGTATCCAGATATTAGAATAATCATCTAGAGAAAGTTTAGACAAAAAGCAGACTGATACTTTTGAAAATCACATAGCAAAACACTGTTTACATTCACACACTACACAGAAAGGTATACTTATATATGGTGTATTACATTGTAGTAGTTGAGCTGCACTGAATTTAGAAAGAATATAACTGGAGTTAAATACATTTATAATGTGGAATCAACTGACATAAAATCAAGTAAATTCAATAAACTCCTTTTTTCCCACTGTAAAGCAGGGGAAGTAAAGGACAGCATTATTTCAAGGTGCAAGCCCTTCTGGTTGAGACTTTCTTTGTGTTTTGGCGTTTTTCATTTATGCTGCTCTACCCCTTTGTGAAGAAAGAAAGATTAAGTCAGTCAAAGGCTCTAAATGTTGCTTTCCATACATTTTTAGTTAATGGCTCATCGCTAGCTGCAGCATGTTAGATATCTTTGCATCACAGGACATTGATGTCTACCGTACATTTATGGATAGAAAAAGTTAACTGGGGCTGAAGATCATGACCTTACCTGAACATCAGAGAAGATGACCACAGGTAGAACCACAATAATGGACATGGCCCACACGGCTGCACTCACCACCTTGGCCACGCGGGGATGTCTCCACTTTGTGCTCCGAATTGGATGAACCACGGCCAGGTACCGATCAATGGACATCACCGTCAGGCAGAAAATAGATGTGAACTGATTCATGGAGTCTGCCGTCATCACCACACGACACAGGAAAGAACCAAACGGCCAGTAGGAGAGGACGTTCTGTGTTGTGAGAAAAGGAAGCCCGATGATGTAGAGTTCATCGGCCACAGCCAGGTTGAGGATGTAGATGTTGGTGACTGTCTTCAACTTGGCATAACGCAGCACCACATAGATGGCAAGAGTGTTGCCAGTCAGACCCAACATGAAGACTGTGAGGTATACGACTGCTGTCATCAGAGAGCTGCTGCCCTGAAAGGGAACACTCTGAGTGGACAGATTGGAGGAGATGTTGAAGATGGGCAGATAGGGAAAGGGGAATGGTGAAGAAGTCGCCACATACGATGAATTGAGGTCTGATGGAAGAGAAAAACATGGGGTCTGGTCCATTGACTCCATGGTGGTTTTCAGAGGGGAGGCTATTGTTGAGGTGCGGGTTTGTTTCCTCCTGATTTCAAGGATTGAGAGGAACGTCTGTCATGTCTGTTTTCATCTGAGCCAGCATCAAGATCAAAGATAAACAAACAAAACGTGTGTTGACTTATAGCTAGTCTGTTGTAGCCGACTGCCTCAGTTAGAAGTGTGTGTTTGTGCGCGGGGTGCATGAGCGTGGGAGCGCATCCTTCAGCGCGCTCACAGGGTGCTCTAAGAGCACGGGGCGTTCAAAAGGGGGTTGTGTCAGTAATTAGAGTCGTGATGCCATGTTTCGGAACTATCACAGATGACTAATCGTTGTCACCAGTGCCTTTAATAACACCAGCACGCAATTTAACAGCTACTCCCTGCGTCACGCAGGAGTATCGCTGGCATTTACGTAAGGTAGAGCTGCTGATTTAAAAACTCTAAGATGATGCATGCCCTGGGACTATAGACGAAATCGTATAAAAAGGTTAGATCCACACGTCAGATATCTCAGATGCTAAAGCTACATGAAAAAGAATCGCACATTAACTACAATAATTAGTCAGAGTTAGAGAAAAAAAATGTTTCTTTGGCGAGAGAAAAAAAAGCCATAAAAAGTCCTTAAATGTGATCAAAGAAAATGAGCAGATCCCGAAACCAAAGTCGTCGAGCTGAATTATTCTTCTGATTTTCCATTAACGTTCCAATATCGAAAGAGATTTGGAGTCCGAGCGCCCAAAGGTTCTCTGTCCGTGGTGCTGAGAGAATGTGCCAGCATCAGGTCCCCGCTTCTCCCTCTGCACCTTACCTTATTCCCACCCACGCAGCTCTGCTGTTTTTATAGGAATTGTTAAGATGTAGGAGAGGAAGAGAGACAGAGGCGGGAGAGAAAGAGAAAAAGAGACAAATGGTTCTCCAAAAAGCAGGCGCAATTATATTTAAAAAATAACTGAATGAAACTAAAGAAAATCATGATAAGTATTTATTTCCGCATTAAGCCATTCAGTTGCACCAACTTAATGCATTTTGATTGGGTCAATAAAATTTATCCAGGTCTATTCATGTGAAATGTATATATTTCACTTATTTATTTAGGGTTGGTTCAACTTTTCGAATTAATTTAAAGCTACCTGGTACCAGGTAGCTTTAAATTAATTTTATTATCGGCTGGGGGTTGTAGTTGTCCTTCTGCATTACTGCCTATCCATGATAGATAGACAATATTATAAATTTGCTAATTCAGCAGAGTATTGGTAAGTATAATGATATATGACAGCGTTTTACAAAAGTAAAAACTATACAATACAATATTGGTATATGTGGTATATACAATATATATATATCATAAACATTGAAATTGTTGTAGCTGTAAGTCCGGGTAATTATAACTAGATAGAACACTTTAGTGCCAAAGGCTCAAACAATTTGTAGCCATTCTTTTACGCAGTGTGAAGCAGCTCTGAGGTGAACAATTCAGTGAAAGCAGTCTCATAAGAGAATATTAGACAGTTCAGCTGCACAGTCTTATGGCCTTGGGGACATAAAAACTTCTTCAGTCTCTCGGTGGAGCAGAACACAGACAGCAGTGTGCCACTGAACATGCTCCACTGATGCTATGCAGGGGATGAAGGGCATTGTTCATAATGGATAATAGTTTGTCAAGGGTCTTCACACTGCTACTGACATGATTCAGTCTAACTCTGTACCAGCTACAGAGCAAGCTTCCACACAATCCTGCCGTGTCGTGAAGCGTCCTTCTTCTTGATGCCGTCTCTCCAGCTCACCCCAGCATAGAAGACATCGCTAGCCACAAATGACTGGTAGATTATTTGTAAAGAATTATTTCTCATAAACTACGTATATATACTAGCTTCACCAAACTTCACACATGGATGATGTTTACCACATACATAATTGTAGCTCATTCAATTGTCTTCCAAATAGCAAAAGAAAAACAATTTGTTTATAAAGAAAAATCTGATTTTGCATTCTGTCTGGAAAACTGTATTGACTTCAACTGTGTAATCATTGTTGATGGTTTTAAAATCCGTGTTGACAACCCCCAGGACAGAGGAACTAAAGAACTGTGTTGTGTTCTTGATAACTATTGAGTCACTCTGTATGTGACGGAGCCAATACACAACAAAGGCAACACTCTGGACTTGATCATCTCCACTGGTTTCAACCTTTCTGATGTTGTCGTGACTGACTTTGCTCTCTGTGATCATTCCTGTGTTTTCTTTAAGAGCACAGTTTCTGCACAGATTAAAGCCCATAATGCAGATTAGATGTGCAGACACTAAAATCTCCAGGTTCCTTATGAAATCTATGAAAAGTGAGTCTTCAACATCCATGCAATTATGATTTTGAATTCTAGGAGACAGTGAGGGCTTATTCTCTAGTATCATCACTAAAAACAGTGATGTAGCCTTGTTTGCTACAGTTGACAGGCTGACAAACACTCTTCTGCCAGTAGCCTAAATCTTCAAGCTTTATTCCACCCGGACCTGCAATGGATTTTAGACCTGCAGTCAATGCCTTCATATCAGGCACAGGATATGTTTTGACCCTGTGCCCACTTGCAATCACTTCTCAAGTCGCTTGGTGTCATTTTAAGCCATCTATAAGCAAACTTCGGAGGACGTCATACAAACTCAGAAATCCTCCTCTTGATGCACCATTATTCTGCAAACAGGGTTTTTCAAGAATGTTGTTGTCTCATATCTTTTACAGATCATCAACATGTCTCTTCAGTCAGGTGTGTTCCCACAGGCCTTTAAAACCACCAGGAAAAAAACAGGCCAAAAATCACTGGTGGAGTAGAGACAGTCTACAGGGAGGATTCGGCTCAGCTGGTGTCCTGGAGCCACGCTCATAATCTCTCCTTGAACACAGAGAATACTAAGGAGATGATTATTGACCCGAGGAAGAGGAGGGACCAGCACATGCCATTACACATCGCTGAAGCTCAGCTAGAGAGGGTGAAAACCTTTAAATTCCTCGGCACCCACATCAGCGAGGATCTCTTCTGGTCTCACAACACACAACACATTGTCAGGAAATCCCACCAGCGACTTTAGTTCTTAAGAAAGCTGAGGAAATTTTGATCATCCCCCAAACTCTTCAGCAACTTCTATAGCTGTACACTGGAGAGCATCCTGACAAACGCTATCACGGTGTGATGTGTTGTGCAGATGTGACTGCACAACACATCTGTGGAGCAGCCTCCCCATCACTTCAGGACACATATTACACTTGGGTCATAAAGAGGGCACACAACATCACCACGGACACTAATCCCCGCCCCCCAGCACACACTCTTCACACTGCTACCATCTGGCAGATGCTACAGGAGCTTGAAAGCCAGAACAACTAGATCCAGCCATCAGGCTGCAAAATGACTCTGTCCCACACACTAAAAAATAACACTGTGAACTGTATAGTTGCACATTTGCACCTTGTTCAATGCACTATTTTCATATTTCATATTGGCACTAAATCCATTTCTTTACATTTGCACTACATCCATATCATCTCAGGGCCTATACAAAATATTCAAAATACTGCTGAACTGCACGGACTGTGGATAAACTTTGTTCTTTTGAACATATCTATATATTTTATAAGTTTATACCTTTAGTTTTAGTATATATTTTTATTCTTTTCTGTTATTTTTTATATTTTTGTGAAGGGAAACTGCAAAATAAGAATTGCATTGTTCAGTGTGAACTATGTTCCTTCTGTGTGTATGACAATAAAAAATCTTGAATATCACCCTTGTTCTTGAAAATTAGCATGGGTACAATTTTCCTCCATTCCTCAGGCATCCTCTCATTCTCTTCAAGAGTGATGAACAATGTAGTTAAATTATCCACTCCATTTTCTCCTAGACACTTCCATTCCTCCACCATTATGTCATCAGGACCAACCACCTTTCCATTCCTATTTTTTTCAAAGTTGCTCTCACTTCAACATTACTGATCCTTGGGACTTCTGTGTTTACTGGTCTCAAACCTTCCACTTTTCTCTCTCTCTCATTTTCTTCATTCGTCAGTTCTCCAGAGTATTATTTACATCTTAACCTCACACTCCCCTCACTTGTAAGCATATTTACATCTCTATCAATAATCACCCTAACCTGCTGCATATCCTTCCCATCTCGATATCTCTGCCTCACCAGTCGGTAGATATCCTTTTCTCCTCCTTAGTGTCCAATCTCTCATACAACTCATCACAGGCCTCTTGTTTACCATTTGCCATCTCACTCCTCGCCTTACGACGCATCTCTTTGTACTCCTGCCTATTTTCTTCATCTCTCTTGCTATCCTGCTTCTTCTTTGCTTACCTTTTCCTGCTTAAACACTCTAGAACCTCCTCATTCCACCACCATGTCTCCTTATTTTCTTTCCTCTGCCCAGATGAGACAACAAGCACCTTCCTACCTTTCTCCCTTATCACATGTGCTGTGGTTGCCCAGTCTTCTGACAGTTCTTCATTACCAACCAGAGCCTTTCTCAACCCCCTCTCTGAAGTTCCCACAGCAGCCTTCCTTCATAAACTTCCACCTTTGATCTTCTGCTCTACCATTGCTCTCTTCGTTTTTAATAATAATAATAATAATAATAATAATACATTTAATTTATAATGCACTTTACATTTGGATCAAATCTCAAAGTGCTTTTTAGTACCACCAGAGTCATCCTACATACTACCATTCTATGCTAACTGGCGATGTTCTCCCCTGTCACCACCTTGCAGTCTCCAATCTCTTTCAGGTGGCATCTTCTGTATAGGATCAAGTCCACCTGTGTGCTCCTTAATTATATTGTTGTATGATACAGGATTTAAATTACAATAGAAGTTGTCCGTTTATAACAATTTATAATAATGATATTCATTTTATTACCGAGCATTACGTCTTTTTAAAATAAATGCTATACAATGACTTACTGTTCAAGTTCAACAGCAAATAATTGTTCTTTTGTAAATAAAGGATTTAAAATAGACTTTTACAGCTTACAATTAATCGCGTACACATAGCTTCAAAAATAAAAGATCTCAGATTGCATCTTCATTTTGGTGAATTTTCATTCATTTCTTTAAGTGTGTCAGAGGTTATGATTAGTGTTTATGCCATCTGTGACAGTGTCGGAAATCAAATGTGCACTTCAGCGCGTTTCAAACAGTACACTGCTGCAGGAAGAGCCTGGTGGTGCTTCAGGGGGTGGTTAAGTCTGATTATCTGCTAATAAATAACTTGGACCCTCCTCCCATCAGATACAGCGTTCTCTGTAATAGCATCCAATTTTCTAGTATGATTTTATATCCGCTTCTTACACAACTAAATAACAACCAGTTTGCGGTCCACCTCTTGCAGTAATATCTCCACTGCACAACTGCAGACTATTTAATTAATTTGGAGTCCAGGGCTCCACTGTCTTTACAATTTCTCTTTGGTATTTTCTTCTTTTTTGTATTCCGCAATGTCTGTGGCAGTCGTGTTTGTGCACTCACTGGAACTGTAGTCTAATGCCCTTTTATGGGCATTGGCGGGGCGTTCAACTATACTTATTAGGAACATAGCCACGAGCTACTAACTTATGTTCTAAATTTGATTTACCATGCTAAGAACAGGTTTGTATTTGGCAGGATCTGACTTAAGTTCGATTAGGAGATTTCTTTAGAACAAATTTAAGGAAATTCTTACAAAGATAGGCCTATTTCTTAAATGATGAAAATGCAATCATTTCAAAACGCCTCAATCATTTATTTCCTCCTTAGAATAAGATGTAAGCCTGCTGTCCAAAACAAAACCTTCAGGTTTGATAGTAAATGTTTTTAATCACACTACACTCTCAAATGACCGAGACAAGGCTTACAGCAGATAGGAGGGTGGAGATGAGCAGTCCATGGAGTGTTTCCAGTGTGAAGGGCTATCCATTAGGGAAATGATTTAATACCAGCATCCCCACTCTATTGATTTGAATTATAAAAGGACAACATCCATTGCTGAGAATATTGCAAATTCCCTGGAAATTTGCTCAAAATCTAATATCATGAAAACTGTAAAAAAAATGTATGTAGGCTTTTATGTATAGTTGTAGCAATGGCATTTCGGTCTTTTCACCTGGCAGTAAGTGATGATGCTTTGTGTGAGCAGTATTATATACTATCACTGACATAACTTTTATGGACTCATGTAGCGCATTTCTAGTCTGCCTGACAACTCAAAGCAGTTTACAACACAAACTAGCAGTTACTCCTTCACACACACTTTCATATAGTGGTGGCACAAGCCACCATCGAGGGCACCATTGGGAGTAGTGACCATTTATGCAATCACTCACATGTAATAACAACAAATGGGAGTAAACTAAGGTTCAGCATCTTGCCCAACATATAGCACCATCTACCATCTGCCGAGTGGATGACTGAGCCACACTTTATGTATCACTGCTGAAGTCAAGTGGAGATGTTTTCAGAAACACATTTGGCTTTCAATGCCACGTTCCTAAACTTCAAACCTGTCCCATTGGATTGGGAGAAGCACAGGCTGTGTAACTAGATTCTAACAGTTTCCTCAGGTTATTTGAGTGTAATATGGATCCGTGAAAACCATTGAGGCTATCACTGTCAAGAGTTTATACTTTTCTTCTCTGTGTCAATGTTAAAATGAAGGGAAAATTATAAGTAAGAGTAAAACAACTTGTCAGCCTGTATGAATATGTCTTATACCTCTACTTTACGTTTGAATCATCTGTAAGATAAGCCACATAGGATGTCAAGTCCATCTTCATCCTTGCTAAGGGAACGAGCCAAGTGCGGTTTTCAAGTTTTTTTTCAGCAGCCGTTGGTTAGAGTTTGAATGGCTTTGAATTATGGCCAAGCAACAGCAAATAGAATAAGATTTCCAATTTTAAAGCAACCACACTGTCATCCCCGGTGTTTATCTGCATGAGAACATCATCGAATACACGCGTTTTACTGTACAGGGGTTATCATTTAATAAAGGATCAGGATTAATATGGAAACCTTATGCATTCCATTTTTTTATGCTAATTTATCAAAACTCAGAGTTTGACACTAATTTTGTTTCATGATTGTAGTGCGGATTCTTAAGGAGACATCTCCTTGTGTTTATGCCTGCAAATCTAATTTTAAAAAAGTGTCTTTAAGATAAAACTAAACTTGTCAATAAGTCTTTCCACCGAGTCCCCTGTTGGGGCAGATGCCCTCATAGATGATTATTGTTTCACACATGGACGCAAAGTCGCTTCCAGGAGTATATCAAAACTGAAACTCATCTTTTAATAAAGTTTCTGGGAATACAGAAACACGAGTACATCAGCACATGCACACCTGCAGTTAAACTTGCATACTTGAAACATAAATGTCTGCTGAACAGTTTCCTTAAAATGTAAACGGACAATATTCTTCAAACACATGATTTATATTTTAGCAGTATATTTAACACCTTATTTCACATACTGTTTATTGTATGTGAAATAAGAACATAGAAACATGTGTTTTTGGCGATATAATGATACCTGCAAGCCCTAACCATAGAATAGCCCACTCAACCATCACAGTTTTGGTTGTCACAAATGATCATACGTCAGATTTCAAATAAACATGATATAAGCCACAACAGTGAATGTCATAGATTAGGATGGAGAGGTAGTCCATTAGTATCCTTTTTTATTTTGTCCATAAACATGGCCAACATTACTGTGGATCTCACACTGTAACAGTTGCTCTCTGTGATGGCTCTGTTAGTGATTTGGTCATGTGCCATTCTACAGTCAGATATATCAGCAGAGCTGAAAGTTCTGAAAAGAGGAGTCCAGGTTGTAACCACATATTGGATTTCAAATCTCCAAATAATAAAGTGGCTCCAACATAACAAAAACACACCGAAGACAATAGTGGCAACGCGGAATCACAACTTAGTCCTGCTTAACTCAGCTGAATATGACAGGCTGGCAAATTAGAAACAATGCATGAGGAGCTGTGATATGTGTAAACAGTTTGTCACGCCTTTCTTTGCTCCTAAACCATATTTGTTTCAATTCCCCCCCCCCAAAAAAAGATATAATGAAATCTAGAATTTTAAAGTCATGAATAATCAAAGCCTTTTATTGGATTTACATTTTTTAACAGATGACTATCAACATATACCTTAAATCCCACAATGTGTAAACCCTGATATTCTAATATATAAAAATGCTTTTTGAGGTTTTCATCCTGCCATTCTTCATTTATTTTCATTATGTGATGTCCGTTTTTCATTATCTTAGTCATCTGAAAGTGTGTTACTAGTTGACAATTCATGTACTTTCTCTCCCTGCATACACACAAACACTCTTGCAACTGATATAATTGATATAAACACACTTAGATACAGACATGCAGTATTTATTTGATATACAAGAGTCAGGTGGGTAAAGGGTGGAAATTTCACAACAATCCCCCAGAGTGAAGTGATCACACGGCCCCAGGGTTGACCTTTCCAGCCTGTCAGCAGGCATTATTGTCCCGTGGACACCGTGTATGTGAGAGAGATAAAAGATAGGGAAATAGGAAAGAATGTTTCCCAGAGCAACAAAGGAATGTAAATAGAAGCCAGACACACTAGTTTATTCACAAATGAAATAGGATAACATTAAATATAGAATATCAGCAACGACTTATTTATTATGCAGAGTGCCATGGTTTAGCCACAGGCAGTAAAGGATTAATAATAATTTACCATATATGTTAAGGACCAGATAAGTTTGTTTGTATGCTGCCAAAATCTAGAATTGATTTAATTACTCTGATTTCTTCTCTACTGTGCATGATCTGGAGAGAATATCTTCCCTGAAAAAACTTAAAACTGCCCCTAATCTTTCAATTTGGTATTTTAACGCCTCCATTAGTTGCCTGGCAACCTAGAGGCTATCACAATGTTCTTGCCACCTGCCAAGAAAATAATTTGACATATAACACCATCCTGTGAAACTAATTATGTAGGGATTGGAGAAGCAATGCGAAATGTATATTTTGCACTCATCTGTAATGGACAGACATGACTGGAACTGAGTGGAGCTTATACAATCTCACCTATTTTTTGGCATGGCATATTCCCAAAATGTTGAACTATTCCTTTAAATTATATCTTTCCTTGAAACTCCATCTGTAAAATATGTCTTACTCATGTCAGAACCTCTGGGTGTCTAACAAGGCAGGCTTTGTACACTGATCAGTCGTAACATTATAACCACTGGCAATTGAAGTCAGAATAACATTGATTGTGGCACCTCTAAGAGGGTAGGACATATTAGACAGAAAGTGAACAGTTTGGAAAAATGGCTATGCATAAGGATCTGCGTGAGCTTTACAAGGACCTTGATGTATCCTCCCTGTCTGCAGTAGTTAGTCCCTGCTGCAGTGGTCCAAAGATAGACAACTTTTGAACCGGTGACAGGGTCATGGGCGCGGAAATTTCAAGCGTGCACGTGGGGAATGAAGGCTGATGCAAGCCGTCCGATTCCACAGAAGAGCTACTGTAACTGAAATTACTGACAAAGTTAATGATGGTTCTGATAAAGAGGACAGGCAGGTTGGTTTTAATAGTATGGCTGATTGGAATGTGTGTGTGTGTGTGTGTGAGATCATAGATCTGATGATCAACAGATCACTTCAACAGGAAGAAGAGAGTCCCAATCCCTGCAGTGGCACAGCTGACCCTCATGTGGCACCATCACATGAGCCGGCGTTCAGGTGTTGCCGTGTGAAGTTAACTAAGCACCAAGTATCCTCCTTTATTGAAGATCAGCAATCGTTAACACCAACAGCTATATATAAAATTAAAAGAAACACGGCCGGTTGAAGAATTCTACATTGAGGTTTATTGATAGAACAGTGTCGTGTCCTCATTAAGACACACAGCAGCGAGAGTAGTAGAGAAAGGTCGGAGCTGTGATTGGTGTTAATAAGAGAGGCAACTGTTTCACAGGATGAGAAAATTAACTGTTGCCTTGTTTGTTTGTTTTTCCTTTTCTTTTTCCCTCCTTCCGTAAAGAGAGTTTATGCAAATTAATCATTTCCATCATTGTTACTAGAAGGGAACTGAACAACATATTCCTTTGTTTTTGCCATAGCATTACCATCCTTCCCAAGTTTCAAGAAAATCTTCTCAGTAGTTCCTGTGTAATCCTGCTACCAGACAAACAAATGTCTCCATTGTGGTGGTAATAATGTATGTGTGTGCAGTCTTGGCAGAGGCCCTTTTTCTCTTCTCTGGCTCAATCTATTTGAGTCTATATATATCTCATTATGGAATTGAGTGACGGCACAGCACCAAAGTCAAAAAATAGATGGTGAATGCTGCTGTGTTGTTTAGCCTTGGTTCATATGCTAGAGAATAATATTGTTTGGCCTTTGTGAAGATGAATATGAACTATTCTGTGGAGAAAAGTCTGGCCACATATTGGCTGCCATCAACAGTTTGACTTTAACACACAGCGAGAGTGTGTGTTCACAAATTCAGTTCAACCTTAAGGAATTTCATTGTTGAATATTGATGGCGGTGGTAGGAAGACGGTACTAGGTTGTAATGTTGAGGAGAGACGTGAGCTTTGCTCCTGATTATTTTTACCATTTTTGGGTCTATTTAATATAAATTTAATAAACAGTATTTAAAAAAGGCACTTTTATTTAAATCCATTGTAAAATACTTGGCAATTTTAAAATAATCAGAGGCTAGCGACAGAATTGGAAAAAACCTGAACACAGCACGCATTGAGGCAAATAAACTAATACTCTGACACAAACTAAATATAATACAATAATGCAAATGATCAACTTTCGGGTTTGAAATATATTAAAGAAAGCTAACGGATGGCATTCTGGCAATTCACCAACTGAGAGACAAATACCAGGTTTTGTTTGAATGTATGCATAGAAAAGAAAAAGATTAAATGAATCATTCAAATAATCCATCACTTGTTAAAAAGGGTGACTGAATGAGGTTCATTTTATTTATTTCCTGTGCAATTGTTTTATCAGTATTGTATTTTAGATATCAGAGAAGTCTTATGTTGTGACATTAAGTTCATCCGTGTATTATTCTACCTAGGGAACATGGAATTACCAAAAAAATTACAGATAAATATCCTCCCATTATCAATCAATGAAAACGCTGGATGTATGGAACATATGACATTCAGGCCAAGACTGCCGAAGGGCAAATGTGATGCAGTTTGGGAAAAATGGAACACATATCTCACAATTAGGTGATAACTTGTATTTGATATATTTTTGGATTAGGAATTAAAGTAAACTACTTATAGCCCATGAGTTGTTGCTGTCTTAGCTTAACACTGTTCTTATAAAGCCTTAATGTGTTTCACTTTTCAATTTATTGTATGCAACCTGATTAATCTCAATTAATACCATGCATTAAATTATAAAATCTGAATCCTATTTTATTTGAGGGATTACATTAATTATATTTCTTTCTCCATTAATGTTAATGAAAACATAAGGAACACATTTTAGTGCAACACCTACGAACACATTACCAAAGCAATATCTGTATCCTATGGCATTGTCTAAATGTGGTCTGGGTATTTCAAGGTGATTCTCCCATCCACACTGGTGAAAGCAGAAAGCGGTAAAAGAAAAACTCCTTTTCATACATCAAACACAGCAGGTACACAGAATAGAGGTACACACAGTACTCTGCACACTGGGAGACTAATGAAGACCCTTTTTCCAACCACACAAGGATTAGAATTGTACAGGTATATGCAGGTTCTGTCATCCATGTCTTCGTCCCACTTTTTGCTATTAAATATAAATATAGTCAGTAAAATACAGGACAAGTCTTTCAAGAGGTTTTCCCAGCAGCCAATGTTTCATTGGTCTCCCCAGACTAAGGAAAAAATCTAAATTAACTTTAAACAAGCTCAAAATGAACTTTGTCTTATCCTCTACCTCGTTCAGACATTAGAATACAGACATATACACGCATATACATACGGACATATACACGCATATACATACAGACATATACACCCATATACATACAGACATATACACCCATATACATACGGACATATACACCCATATACATACAGACATATACACCCATATACATACAGACATATACACGCATATACATACAGACATATACACCCATATACATACAGACATATACACCCATATACATACAGACATAT
>VRLP01004755.1:0-44770 GCA_009660295.1 Lophius piscatorius
CTCTGTTCTGGTATCTGGCCTCTGTTCTGGTCTTGTTGGATCTTAGTGCTGCATTTGATACTATTGACCACCAAATTCTAATACAAAGACTTGAAAACCTAGTTGGCATCAAAGACGCTGCATTAAACTGGTTTAAGTCATATTTATGTGGCAGATCTCAGTTTGTATCTGTTAACAATGAATCCTCCATGCATAGTAAAATTACCCACGGAGTTCCCCTGGGATCTGTGCTTGGACCAATATTATTCACACTATATTTGCTCCCGTTAGGCAACATTATCAGGAAACACTCCCTAAACTTTCACTGTTATGCTGATGACACACAATTGTACTTATCAATGAAACCAGGTGAATCTAGTCACTTATCCAATTTAGAGCCGTGTCTCAAAGACATTAAGACCTGGATGACCTGCAACTTTTTGCTATTAAATTCAGATAAAACGGAAGTTATTGTGTTAGGACCCAAACACCTTAGAAACAATTTATCTGATGATATATCTTCTCTGGATGGTATGACCTTGACCTCCAGCACCACTGTGAGGAACCTGGGAATTATCTTTGATCAGGATATGACCTTTGACCCCCACATAAAACAGATTTCTAGGACTGCCTTTTTTCATTTGCGCAATATTTCTAAAATACGACACATTCTGTCACAAAAAGATGCAGAAAAGTTGGTTCATGCATTTGTTACTTCCAGGCTGGATTACTGTAATGCCCTACTAGCAGGTAGTCCCAATAAGTCTCTGAAGCCCCTCCAGCTGATCCAGAACGCTGCTGCACGGGTGCTGACCAGAACCAGGTTAAGAGAACATATCTCTCCTGTATTAGCTTCCCTTCATTGGCTCCCAGTAAAATCCAGAATCGAATTCAAAATCCTTCTGCTCACGTACAAAACCCTTAACGGTCAGAACCAAAGTATCTGAAGGAGCTCATAGTTCCATATTGTCCAATCAGAACTCTGTGCTCCCATCATGCAGGGTTACTGGTAGTCCCTAGAGTCTCCAGAAGTAGAATGGGAGCCAGAACCTTCAGCTATCAGGCTCTTCTCCTGTGGAGCCATCTTCCAATCTGGGTTCGGGGGGCAGAGACCCTCTCTACATTTAAAAGTAGGCTTAAAACTTTCCTTTATGATAAAGTTTATAATTAATTCTGGCATAAGCTAGCTCTTAACTATGCTGCTATAGGTTTAGTCTGCTATAGGTTTAGTCTGCTATAGCCGTCTCTCTCTTTCTCACTCTCACTCTCTTTTTTTATTTCAAACCCGACCGGTCATGGCAGTAGGCCGTCCACCCTGAGTCTTGGATCTGCTCGAGATTTCTGCCCGTTAAAGTGCAGTTTTTTCTCGCCATTGTCGCCAAGTGCTGCTCAAGGAGGAATTTGTTGGGTCCTGTAGATAATTATATAAAGAGTCTTGTCTAGACCTGATCTTTCTGGAAAACACCTTGAGACAACTGTTGTTGTGAATTGGCGCTATATAAATAAAGATTGATTGATTGATTGATTGATTGAAATCCCCGGCCACAAAAAATTACAGCGTCCGGGTTGGTAGTCTCGTGTTTGTGGATGGTGTTGTGCAGTAGTTTGAATGCTGCGGTCCGGCGGGATGTAAACAGACAGAACAAACACAGCACTGAACTCCCTCTGTAAATAGAGGGGTCTGTATTTCACCATCAGCACTTCAATGTCAGGTGAACAGTATTTGTCCCCACCTGAATATCCGAACACCATAATGTAAACACAGACGCCGCCGCATTTGTTCTTCCCATAGGCCGATGTGCGATCTCCGCGGTGGACGGAGTGGGTCTGAAGCTGGATGGCTGAGTCGGGCGTTTTGCCCGTAGTCCAGGTTTCTGTAAAAAAAAATCAGGGCACAGCACTCTCTGATCTCCAGTGGTGTTGTTGTCCTGGCTCTCAGCTTATCCATCTTGTTATCGAGGGTTCGGATGTTAGCTAGCACCAGGCAAGGTAGCGGTGGTCATGTAGCTCTAGCTTTTATCCTAGCATGTAGCCCACCACTCTTGCCTCGTCTCCGCCTTGGGCGCGCTAGCCATCGGCTGCGCCGTCTACTCAAGCCCGGTGCTTCAGCGTCCTGCTGGGTGTAGTTGGTTTCCAGGCGTACAAGAAAACCAAAGTTTAGAATGTCCTGTGTAAGCTCTTGGTGAGCTTTTCAAATGTCCAAGAGTTCTTCTCTGTTGAACACAATCCTTACTTGCCAGCATTGAACATTAAATACACATAATACTAAAATAAATACTAAAAGAAGTGTCGGGAGACCTTCACAAACATGTCTGCCACGCAAGGTGCCATGTTGGATCATGCAGGACTGTAAAAAGGTTCTGGGCTCAAATCCACCTGGTGGCTTTCTGTGTGTGATTGCTTAGGTTCATTGCACTGCCTAGCAGCACATAAAAGTATCCAACAGTAGTCAGGGTACCGTTGGCTAACATGGGGAGGTATATTGGACCCCTTCCAAATCTGCCTCCCCAGACCTTCACTGACCCAGCACCAAACCGGTCCTGCTGGATGATGCTTCTCTTTTAAGTCTCAGTGAGAGCTCAGCGTGAACGTGTTAACCAGTCCATCTCCCGGTGTCTCCTCCACGCTCCTGAGACTGTTTTTGGAGACACAGCAGACCGTCTATTGACGGCAGGTCTGGATGTTCCATCCAAGAGGAGCCAGGTACCTACAATCCAACCGAATGGGCTGCTGGTACCACACCATGGTAGCAGTAGAGAAAGGTAACCAGCAAAATTCAGAGCTAGAGCAGCAGAATCAGTCAGGAAGAATGAGGAGAGAGAAAGGGTCTGTGGCCACCACCAGCAGAACCAGAATCTTTCTGGGAGTTTTCCTGCTGTTGCCACTCCTGTCCACATGGAAGCGCTTTCATCAGCATTAGCACTTTGAGATTTGATCCAAATGTAAAGCGCATTATAAATTAAATGTATTATTATTATTATTATTAGAACGTAAGCAACCTCAACTGATCTATACTCTCCTCTGCTACCTGACTGGACCAATCCAGAACCCAGAGATATCACTGACTCTGAGTCAGACTGAGATCATTCAGTGTTCCCTTCATTTTTTTGAGCAGTGTATCTAACATCTACTCATTACTGAATAAGTAACTGGCAACTAAATTTAAATGTGATGAATTATTTGCTGTGCGTCAGATGAGATTGGTTCAGATCTCCAATATGTCCTACATCATTCTTTAGTTATACTGATGAATAAATGCTAATCACCAAACACAAATGTCCAAATGTCTGGACCATGAGGTCGATATAACCCGGTGAGAGTCGGAACTATAGCTAGCATCAAGTCATCAATCTACTGGTATGAAACTGGGGTGCTGGGTTTGATTTCTACCTACTAGCTGGACTCAATGGTGGCTCTTTAGTCCTCTAAACAACTGTACAACACACGCCAATGTTCGACCGTTCACACATTCACACAGTGGTGGCAGAAGCTGCCAAGCAAGATGCTACCTGCTTATCAGGAGTGGTAACAAGAAACACCATCAGTCATCATGGGGGAAAACTGGTGTTCAGTATCTTGTCTCCCAGTCAGCGACTAACCACTGAAGCCCCTGAGCCACAGAAGCTCTGGTATCATGTTGTTCAGAAACACCATAATAAAGTGAACGTATTTTTTAGTTGAGAAAAATAGATAGGTACCAATGGGCTTCATTTCTGAACAACCACAATGTCCTCTGAAATCTGTGCAAAGTGTTTTTTCTTAAAGAGGTTAGTATCACAGTCTCAAGCGAAGACCAAAAGAAAAGTGAATTAAACTATTTAACTTAAACCAATATAGTTTTTCCTTAATAATAACATTGGTTGAATAAGCTTGTTACTTTAGAAAAACAGGGCAATTCTTTTCCATGATATTGTACGGCTGGTATAGTTTAATGGTGTACTTCTTTTTAGCAATTTTGAAGAGGTGACTTTACTACTGCAGTCCTCAAACATCTCAACATCTACAGGATAGATTGACATGAGCTAGAACAGAATCTCTGCTAATCTCCAGCATTAGTGTGTTTGTCAACTTTTCATTGATTTCCATATTTGATAATATATTTACTATTTTTGCAAAGTAGTGCATAAGGCAGTCTTAAAATAAAAATGAAGGTGTATCTTACCTGCACAACTTTTCCGTGGGGGTTTTCAGAGAAGACTAGGACCTGGTTGTAGAGAGGATCCAGAGACTTCCTCGCTGACTTGGTCTTCTTTTTGGCCACACAGATCCCGTTCTCCAGGAGGTAAATTTTGATGTAGGCCGCTAAAACAAGAACAGATGGGGAAGTTTAACCTTGACTCCGTATCAACCTCTTCAGAGGACTATTGTGTTGGTGGTCATTGATGGTTTTATCAGTAACGTTTGCTTCAGAAAGAAAGCAGAGAATGAAAAGAAAGAAAGCAATCCTTTTGTTAATCACTTACAACCATACACAGTACAACATAGTGAAATTATTTCTCTGCATTTGACCCATCCCTGAGGGAGCAGAGGGCAGCTCCTTTGAAGCAACATTATCTTCCACAATGATTTTTCAAGTTTCACTTGTCAGTGTAGATCATAGCGGGAAAAGCGGCAACACTTCAAGTTTGACCCAAACCACTTGTTCATGTCACGTTGTGATATCATGGGGGTCAATCATGGCTATGCAAGGGCTGGGGCTAGCTGTCTTCTGTCCTTCAAAGAGAACTTGAGGGTTATCTTACCCACATTTCAAAAAGCCTCTTCTCTTTATCATTGGTCCAGCTAGCACTAGTGGCATCACCGGGTCTGCTCACCGTTGGGTTGTTTTCAATCTGTCATCCTTTTACTCAAATTAAGAGCTGGTCAGGAGTAATTTTAATTTTTTTTCGCATGCTTGACTTTACCGACCGGTTTTTACAGTTTCCCCGATGACACATCACCAGTCCTTCTTTATGTCATACTTCAAAACCAGATCATAGATAGCAAACTCGGTACCTGGGCCTGACACAGGGAAGTTGAAGTTGTCAGCATCAGATCGTGTTAAAATTGGGCCACCCCAAGTTGCTCCTAATGACTGTTCCATTAGTGTGTGAACGAACGCGTAAATAAATGGCGCTAAATAAATAAAGATTGATTGTTGAGGCGCAACCTATTTTTCTTAATCACTGTATGATTTTTTTTGTGAATGGGTGAATGCTGTCCCGTGTCGTAAGCAGCTTTGAGCGGTTGAGCCGACCAGAAAAGTGCTACGAGTACAGTTCGTTTCCCGTTTAGTCTGAACAAAGAAGAAGAGAATCAGTCTGATGAGATTTGAGAAGTGAGCGCTCGAAACAGATAAGCGTAGTGACTGAAAGACAGCTGTGGAAGACAAAATTAGAGCGGATTGGACTCTGATAAGGACACTTGCAGCATGTGAATAACTGAGAAGGTCGAAGGCATCAGGAGAGTCCTGCATCCTGCCTTGATGTTCTTTTCAGGAAGGTCCTTCGTGCAGTACATACTACATAGTTTAAACTATAATGAGGTACATGACAGAAGTCTTCATGAAAAATATGTAAAACTGTCCAACTAATGCAAACTACTTTAAATGTAAACTGATAATTAGAAAATAAATCAAGAGGAGAGAGAAAGCTTGAATAGGATTGTGTTGCTTTGTGCAGAATTGTGTGTTAAGGAGGTGCGCATGTTGTATTTATGCTTTCTAGGGCATTGGAGTGTTTTTTTTTTAACTTTTGAGGTTGTTTCCATCACTGAAAATTGAATTAGTATAGTCTAAATGTATTGACTCTTCTGCACTGAAGGTGTTTAATTGCTGCAATAAAGATAATCTTCTGTTAATTGCTGACCACTTTGACATAGTTATAGATAAACAATCCAAAAAACAAACTATGAAAATGGAGCTGCAGATGAAGTGCTAAGATTAAAAGAACTTGAAGTTGAACCCAACGCCTAGCTTTAAGAGAGGAAGAGCTTATGTATGATCTTCAAAAAAAAACATATTGAACTGCGTATGTGCAAGTGAAAGAGTGCTGCTGCTTCTCAGCGATCCGGTAGATCCAGACCTTGATGTTAGGAAACATCTGCTTAATTCCTCTATTCAGTGAGAAAGATGTAGTACGATATCTATTCGATCAGTGAGTCAATGTCCAGTTCAGTCTTGGCATTCAGCTTGTTATCCATGTATGATCTGACTCGGGGTTCAGGCCCGGCAGAACAGCAGCAGGTTAGAAAACATTCAACAGTTAGACCAACAACATGGGCTCCTTCACAGCAGTATGGGCTGTCAGGAGTTAATGCACTGTTAATTATTAATATTATCATCTTAAGTGGGACCTCGATCAGCAGAGCAAGTTATAAATTATGGCGAAACAGAAAAATTACAATGATTGTACAGTATTATTAACAGCCGAATGAGGGTGGGCGCCACATGCAAACCCCTCCAGGCCTCCTCTTAAAAACAGTAGATCATTTTACTGCAGATATTTTGCAGTATTTTGCCCTGAACACATCTTCATGTACGTAAATAAGAGTCAGAGATGGAGGAAACATCTGCAGCCAGCCTCATATGTTATTCTCATATACGCTGTGAACGTGATCCCTTAGCATTAGCTTAAGCTGATTGACAGAAACACAACAGAAGTTAGGGAACCTATCTCAGTTCTGTTATTGTGATCCAATCTGAAGAAGCAGTCGGACTCCAAGGGGTTTTAGAACTAACTAACTGACTAATTAAAATAACTAACTAAATATAAATGGAAGATGATATTAGTAGTATAAAACAACAGTATAACCGAAGAAAACAAAATAAGCGATTATGTTTCACAAACGTGGCATCACTCAGGTGTTGGTCAGCGAGTTCACAGATTCTGTTCTGACATACGGACAAATGCCAAATAAGAAAAAGTTGGTGAACAGCAGGATCTTCTTGAAAACTAAGTAAGGGAGGTTTAAGAATACATTTCTTCTTCATGTTTGGTTAATGAGGCCGTTGACTTTCACATATTTGACTCTAATTTGATCAATTAGATAATTGAATTGATCTGAAATGATTCTTTCCCAGAACGAAACGTTGTGAAGTAGAGTAAAGCAATTTGAAAATTTGCATTGCGTTTGCTGTGAACACAGCATAAAGAAGTAAAGAGGTTATAAAAGTGCAGCTTGTCTTGTTTGTTGGGGAGACGGACCTGGTATCACTTTATGAAGTTCTGGTGCCCCCTATTGACAACCCTTCACTTCAGAGCTACATCCAGTTTTAAATGTTTGTAACCTCTCCTCTCGGAAGTACTGTCTACTAAACAGATGTTGCAGAGCGACATTTAAAGTCAGAGCAACATGGTGTTCTCTTTTACAGGAAGAAGAAATGGACCTTTACTTGATGAGTGGATTTCTCCCACTTCCTGCTGCTCTGTGTTTAACTCCACAAACACTTAAAAACAGTTTCCTCCTCTTCAGTCAAGCAAGTTTCATATCTTCAGTATTCATAATTGTGTTATTGGAGGATCTGTCTTATTAGGTTTGAATTGTTGGCAGCAGGCTGTTCTGTTTGTGTGAAGTTGCTGGTTGGACGGGAGGGTTACAAACTGACCTGGCGGTCCTTTTGAACCTGCTTTCATGGTGAGTCCCCTGGCTTGGACCACCTCCACCTCCAAACCCCCGTTCCTCTCCATCAGGCCGATCTCCATGTCACCTGGAATGTTTTAAGAAGGAGCTGGACTTAAAATGTAAAAAATATATTTTTCTCTCGAAAAACATGAATATATAAGGTGGCAAAATAAGTGAGGGTGCTACCATGAACAAAATAGACGGTTGCTGCCCTTTAACCGCTGCGTTACGCCTTCATGTCCAAGTAGAGCTAGCATGATGCATGGGCGAAAAAAGAGGCTGCGTAGGGCCTCTGTGGTCCCCCGGGTTCCCCAAATTCATAATATCGTTTTTTCCCAGTTTAGAACTGTGTTTTCGTTTTAAACAGCTAATCACTAGAGATAAATTAAACCCTTCTTCATTTCAATCCATCTCATAGTGAGCATCCCCTAGTCTGTCATTATGTGGAAAAAATCTGTTACTCTGTGTGAGTAATCTGTTACTATGTGTTAGTAATCTGTTATTATAAGATAAGATAAACCTTTATTAGTCCCACAACGGGGAAATAGCAGGGTTACAGCAGCAAGAGCATATTACAGAATAACATTATATACAATTAAATTAAATTAAATTAAATGTGCAGTTGTGGACATGTTGAATAGTATACCGTGTGTGTGTGTGTGTGTGCGTGTGTGTGTGTGTGTGTGTGTGCGTGTGTGTTACTAGCAGTGCTGGTTGAATAGTCTGACTGCTGCAGGAAGGAAAGATCAGCGATTTCGGAGCCTGTCGCTGAAGGAGCTCTCCAGTGCAGAGATGTTGTCCTGCATGTGGTGGGAGATTTTGTCCCGGAGAGATGACAGCCTGGCCATCATTCTCCTGTCTCCCACTGTAACTATTACTATGTGTGAGTAATCTGTTACTATGTGAGAGTAATCTGTTACTCCGTGTGAGTAAGCTGTTACTATGTGTCGGTAATCTGTTACTATGTGAGAGTAATGTGCTACTCCGTTTGAGATATCTTTTACTATGTATGAGTAATCCGTTATTATATGCGAGTAATCTGTTACTATGTGTAAGTAATATGTTACTGTGTGAGTAATCTGTTACTTTGTGTGAGTAATATTTCTCTCCTCAAATACTTTTTTTAGATCAAAGGCTCTGACATCATTATATTACAGAAACATGAAAGTAAACAATCAGTGAATTTGTTCAGAAACTTTCTGATAACTTCTGCGTCACATTTGACAGAAATACCACAAAGTTCATGTTCTTCTACACAGTTTCTGTGGGATAGAACCAGGAGGACTCTCCATTTGGACCAGCTGGACAGACAATGGACCCAAAATGCGAAGTAAGAATATTTGCAAAAACTAGCTACAAGTTCAATGATGGGCCTTCAGGTGACATGGAGCTTTAAGGTGCAGATGAATCCAGTAACAGCTGTAAAAGTGTAAGATAGTGGACTAAGAGAGTGCTAGAACAATTCATGTGAATCAAACAGTCTAAGGTGGCATTTATGAGTAATTAAAGGAAAATCATTCTGGGCTTTTTCTGATAGACGATCTTCTCCTTCTCATTATTATTATTATTATTATTATTATTATTATTATTATTATGTGCATGAATGTATATTTTAAAGAACCCTCCAAAGTCAACCATGTGGTGGTTCTGTGTCTTTCTCTATCAGAGGCCTGAGGGTTCCAGTGGACTCCTCGGTATCTTAGCTGTTCGCAGGACGGCACTCATCTGGACCGAAATCTCGGATGTTGTACCTATAACCTTCTGGAGTCACTCTTCCAGTTGGGGGATCACAGCCCCTAATATTTCAATCAGCAGTGGGACCACTTTGGCTCTCACCCTCTACATCTGTTCCAGCTGTTCCCCCAGCCCCTGGTACTCCTATATCGTTTCCTGCTCCTTCTTCCTGATGTTCCTGTCAGCTGGAATCTCCGGGTCTGTCACCGCTAACCTCTTCTGGTCCTTGTCAACCACCACTATGTGTGCTTGGTTAGCCAGTCCGACAAGACAGCTGCCTGAAGGACAGCCTCTGTGGTGTCCTTCAGGACTGCCATTTCCAGCCTCTGATACAAATTTTTGTTGTCAGCCACTTTCTCTATCTATCGATGGTAGATCCCAGCCAGGGGCTTGGTCTTCCATGAAACACCTGATTCTTCCTCAGCACCGTCTGTCTCTTGCTGCTTGAGGCTCTCTCTGAACAGTCCATCCTGGGGGATAATCTTCCCATGCTTTCACTAACTCTGAACTTGTATCCTTATCCATTCTTTATACTGATCTGACATAGTGGGTTCGGGCCTGTGCAGAACTGCAGCGGTGACACTGATCACCTTGGTGTATGCCGCACTTGATGGTGACTTATGCGATGGCCTTGGATTTGGCTTCTAGGTTGGTTTTCCACAGCAACATGGAGTTCCTGATGAAGGTTTACAGTTCACCGTTGACCTTGTATAGTTCCAGGTACTCCAGTATCCATGGGTGAGGCATTGAGTCATAGGCTTTCTTGTGATCAATCAAGGCAGTGCACAGATTGGTCTTTCTGGTCTTACAGTCTCCAGCGACCGCTCTGTCAAGCAGTAGCTGGTACTTGACTCCTCATGACAGGAGTTTGCATATAGTGCAGAGGAAGGTTATTGGCAGGTAGTTTGATGGATTCTCTTCATTCTGGACACTCTGTCTTGGATGTCTGCCATTGTGATGTCGACTGGGTCTTGTTCTGGGAATTTGCTGTCGTCTGCTCGAAGAGCCATCAGCCTTTGAGCAGTGATGTTGTTTAACAAGTTTCATAACATGTTTATCACACTTGCTTACAACATGTTTTTGATACTTGTTTACAACATGTTCATGACATTTATTTACATGTTTATGATGTTTGTTAACATGATTATGACACTTGCTTACAACATGTTTATGATGCTTGTTTATAACACGTTTATGACACTTGCTTACAACATGGTTATGATGCTTGTTTACAACACGTTAATGATGCTTGTTTACAACATGTTTATGACACTTATTTACATTTGTATTATGCTTGCTTACAACATGTTTATGACACTTATTTACATGTTCATGATGCTTGTTTACAACATGTTCATGATGCTTGTTTACAACACGTTTATGACACTTGCCTACAACATGTTTATGACACTTGTTTACAACATGTTTATTACACTTGTCTATAACATACTTTATAACACAACACTAAATAAATGTTCATGTTGGTGATGGTTATGTGTTCCTTTCATTTTGGACCATTTCAGATCAAAGTTTATGTCTGGTGTCTTTTTTAATCAAGGATGTTAAACTGTCCTAGAAGTCCTACAGGCAGTGACAGACGATCTCCGCTGCTACGTTGGACTGAGCAGCAGGGTTTAAACTGGACCCGGTCCAGTCGGTGACACTATTGTTGCGTCAAGGACATTGTCTGGCTGCCTCCGAAGGAAAATTACCCACTTACAGCAAATCACTGCGTGTGGATCCAGAATAAATAGCCTGGGGATGCCTGAATAGAGGCGGCGATGAAGAGCAGCGCTGCTTCATCTTCATCGGGGAGAAATTATCTCATTTGCTATCACACTGATTTGAGTTCTTCTTTTCATATTTCTGACATCATTTCACAGTTGTTGTGTTTCAGGGTTTCATAAGATGTACGTGATCGTAATAGTTTCCCTCTCACCTTGGAAATGATTCAATATAAAAGCATAAATGAGATTTCTACTTTTTCCCCAATAAAATCAGCAAGTGTCATAATCATCAGTAATGCTGCCAGCAATGATCTTTGGGCCCTGGCAGCACAGCGTCTCTTGGACCTGCACATTGACTGCCTAGAGATAGACACCTCCACGTCCGCAGCGACATATTTAAGATAGATATTTTAAATATTGTAGGAGGCGCAGCAGAGCCTTTTTCGCTAAATCTACTAATCAGTTTGTCACTTCTTGTGGCTCATCTGAGAAAGTCTGACGTCGCTGGTTTTGTAGTTCATCTCTGATAAGGTTTGGAGCAGATCAAACATCGTGGAGTTCTGACAATGTTGTGTTTTGTGGTGAAACATAAACATTCACCGCCCAGAGTTTTATGGTGGTAAGATAGGACACACCAAATGTGATTGGATTTTTGTAGATCTTGAAGTTCCAGGGGTTGCAGTTTTCAAAATTTCTAGGGAGTACTATGAACACGTTTTGTCACGCTCTTTGCTGAGAATCGTAATATCAGTTAATTTCACCACAACTGATCCACGTGAAGGCGAAGGTGGCTCAGTTGGTAGAGAGTTTGTCATTCTTCAGAAGATGTATTATAAAACATCTCTTTATTACATGGTCTCTGTACTGATATCTGTTATCTGGTCTCTGTTCTTGTATCTGGTCTCTGTACTAGTATCTGGTCTTTGTTCTGGTCTCTGGTCTCTGTTCTGGTATCTATTCTCCATACTGGTATCTGTTCTGGTATTTGGTCTCTGTACTGGTATCTGGTGTCTGTACTGGTCTCTGTACTGGTATCTAATCTCCGTACTGATATCTGGTCTCTACTCTTGAATCTGGTCTCTGTACTGATATCTGGTATCTCTTCTGGTAGCTGGTCTCTGTACTATCCGGTCTCTGTACTGGTATCTGGTCTCTTTTCTGGTATCTGGTCTCTGTTCTGCTATTTGTTTTGGTATCTTGTCTCTGTTCTTGAATCAGGAATCTGGTATCTGGTCTCTGTTATGGTATCTGGTCTCTGTACTGGTATCTGGTCTCTGTTCTGGTATCTGGTCTCTGTGCTGGTCTTGTTAGATCTTAGTGCTGCATTTGATACTATTGAGCACGAAATTCTAATACAAAGACTTTAAAACCTAGTTGGCATCAAAGACACTGCATTAAACTGGTTTAAATCATATTTATGTGAAAGATCTCAGTTTGTATCTGTTAAGAATGAATCCTCCATGTATAGCAAAGTTACCCACGGAGTTCCCCAGGCATGTGTCCCGGGGCCAATATTATTCAAATTATAAATGCTCCCTTTAGGCAACATTATCAGGAAACAATCCATAAACTTTCACTGTTATGAAGATGACACATAATTGTATTTATGAATAAAACCAGGTGAATCTAATCACTTATCCAATTTAGAGGCAAAGACATTAAGACCCGGATGACCTGAAACTTCTTATTATTAAATTCAGATAAAACTGAATTAATGGTGCTGGAACCCAAGCACCTTCAGCTATCAGGCTCCTCTCCTGTGAAACCAACTCCCAATCTGGGTTTGAGGGGCAGAGACCCCCTCTACATTTAAAGGCAGGCTTAAAACCTTCCTTTATGATAAAACATATAATTAAGGCTGGCATAAACTAGCTCTAAGCTATGCTTATGCATAGCTAAATTTAGACTGCTAGGGGATCTCCCATGATGCCCTGAGCTATTCTGTCTTCCTCTCTCACTGTCCCTCTTTATACATCCACCTCACTTTAATGAATGTTACTGGATTAATGCATGTTACTGGATTAATACATGTTACAGGATTAATGCATGTTACTGGATTAATGCATGTTATGGGATTATTGTATGTTACTGGATTAATGCATGTTACCGGATTAATGCATGTTACTAGATATTTCCCTCTTTATACAGCCACCTCACTTTAATGCATGTTAGTGGATTAATGCATGTTAGTGGATTAATGAATGTTACAGGATGAATCCATGTTACTGGATTAACATATGTTAGTGGATTAATGCATGTTAGTGGATTAATGCATGTTGGTGGATTAATGAATGTTACAGGATTAATCCATGTTACTGGATTAATGCATTGTAACTGGATTTAGGCATGTTACTGGATTATTGCATGGTACTGGATTAATGCATGTTACTTGATTATTGCAAATCCCTGGATTAATGCATTTCAATGGATTAATGCATGTCACTGAATAAATGCATGTCACTGGATTAATGCATGTCACTGGATTAATGCATGTTACTGGATTATTGCATGTTAGTGGATTATTGCATGATACTGGATTATTGCATGATACTGGATTATTGCATGATACTGGATTAATGCATGTTACTGGATTATTGTATGTAACTGGATTATTGCAAATTACTGGATTATTACATGTTTCTAGCTTGACTTCTTCCCTGGAGTCTTTTCGCTTTTTCACCCTGCAGGGTCATATGGTTCGGCTGCTGTGGAGCTCTGGAAGAAACTGTTAGCTTTTAATTGACCAATTATTAGTTATATTGCCTACAACCCACAAACATGTGTCGGTCCCAATCCGAGATAAATTTGGAGGGGTGGGTTAGAAAGGGCATCCGGCAAAACCTGTGCCAAATCACTGTAAATAACACGAAACTGCTGTCCAAACCAGATCTGCTGTAGCTCAGTTTAACAAAAAACGTCACTTGTTCTGTCAGCCAGCAGGTTTTCGGCTGTAACTATGGACGGAAACAGGTGATATGCTGTGGCGACCCCAAAAAGGGAACAGACAAAAGACAAAAGACAAAGGAGACGATTGCTTGTAATGAACAGAACTTTCTTTGATATGATTATATCAACAAATATTTGGTATCATTCTGATTTTGCAGCATTTAATCTCATGCAGATTTCAATTCTTGCAGAACAAAATGTTAGGGCCGCAAAAGTATCCTTTCTCACCCATGGATGTTGTCGCCAGCGTCTGTCGCCCAACAAACTGGGCTGGTCCCATCCCATCTAGGAAGTCGCTGAACTGTGCATCCGACGCCAGACACATGCCTCTGTAGTTCAGGCTGCAGGCAGAGAGAGGGTCAAACAGCAGCAGGCTGCTGTCAGTTTACTTCAGCGACTGACGAGTGAGTACAGACCTTTAGCCAACATGTCAACTTGTAGCCAACATGTCAGCGTGTTGCCAACATGGCAGCATGTAGCCAATATATCACCATGTAGCTAACATTTCGGTATGTATAATATAAGAATGTCAGCTTGTATCCAACAAGTCAGTATGTAGCTAAGATGTCTTAACTTAGCCAACGTATGAGTATATAGCTAACATGTCAGCATGCCGTCAGCATGCAGCTAACATATAAGAATGAATTTTTTTAATGTCATTTTCTCCTGCCTTTCAGCTCCAAAGCCAGAATCCTCCTTCCAACATGCATTTGTCCTGTGGAAGTGTCCGTACCATCTCAGTTTCTCCACCCTCAGCAAAACATGTGACGTCCCTCTAAAGAGCTGGAGTCTGATCCTGTCAATCAGTCTTAGGCTCAAATTATCCAAAAGGACAAATTAGGACAATGCACAAATATTAGCAACATGTGGCAATGAAATAATGACATAAATAACTGACATAATGACAAATAGTCCATACATCACAACTGGCCTCACTACCTTCCCTCTCACTCTCAGTGACACTCTCCTGTTACAAATCACTCCTTTTTTGTCTTCCACCCCACACCTCACTCTCTTCGTCTCCGCACTACCACACTCCCTTTTCCTTATTTTCAATTATTGAATCGATTGACACAACAAGTTGCATCAAACTGTGACAGGAACTCATCAGAGTAATGAGTGTGTAGTAACACACACACACACGCACACACACAAACTTTTTGAAATTGCTAAACCATAAATCAATAAGCTCATTAGTGTGATTACTTCTTCCCGGTTTGTGCATATGCAGACAGACGGGGTTTTTAATCAGGAGACTGAACGAGACACAGACCGAGGGTTTGCTTTTGCAGCTCTTGCCTCAGAGCAGAAACACATAAACCATGTACGCTCAGCAGTATTTAGAAATAATCTGTGGATGGTTGAGGGAATGGGCGTGGTTCCAGAGTCACAGAGTTTGATGAACATTTGAAAGAATTAAGCCCTGTTGAGTATAGAAACAGAATTTACCTGCGCTATGAAATTATCAGGAATGTTTCAGCCTCGCCTTCATGCTTCGTCCTAATATTTAACGAATCAGGTGAATCTGCACTGACTTTAACTTTATAATATTTAACAAATGATATTGCATTCGAAACATCAGACTTAAAGACATAAGGGTTTTGTTGTTTTGTGGAACCCTAAAATGCCTTAAACTGCAATAAAAGATAATTATATCCCCAAAAAGTCGAGGCTTTAATTTCAAAGGTTTTAGGGCCATCATTTCTCAACTGTTTGTGCAATTTAGGCCAGATGTGTTTTGTGCATGAATTGACATGAGGAGATCTGTTTGGCATACGCAACATTTCAATCCTATAGTTCATATTTTACTCACCAGAAATTTACTTATTTATGTATATAAATAAAGATTGATTGATTGATTGATTGATTGATTGATTGATTGATTGATTGATTGATTGACCAAGTGGAACTTCTTTGGATGAAAAATATTGTGGATATAACTTCACATCTAAATGGGGAGTTCAATCAAGAGGATTGGTGGTACAACGCAGGGGATTGGGGGCTTTCTGGGGGTAGACCGTTGGTGTAATCCAGCAAGCCAGTGGATTGGTACAGGCTCAGCTAGTAGCATGCTCTGCCTGCTAAATTATATTCTTTTATTTGACTAGTAAAGTTGTTACCAAAGTCTGGGTCACAATTCAAAGGTGGGTTGCACAAGATTTATTTTTATTTGGGTCACCAAATAATAAAGTTTTTATTTTATCTGACTAATCTTCTTAATGTAGTTCACCTTACAGCTACAAAGGGGAGCGTTTCTAGCTCCAGCACACATGGAGTTCAGCCAATCACAGCGAGACGCTAGCCGGCAGGGAGTGAACACAGCACTTTCATCACGTTAGCAGGCTGAAGCTCACGTTTAAAGGTGCTCTGAGTCCCCCAAACGTTCAGAGTTTACAGCATGCAATATTATAAACCGACAAGTATACCTTTATTGTTGCTCACCGGCAAACCTTTTGGATCTCTATCTGTATTTGTATTTGTATTTTTACAAATTCTACCGAGTCTGGTGACGGTCTGCCTTCCTGTTGCTGCAAGTGTACCATCACCCGGAGACTTCTGTATCTGTTTGTTTCATCGTTTATGTCCGTTTCTGTTTTTTTATCGTTGATGTCAGTTTGTTCATCCATCTTGTTCATCACTGCCCCCGAGACACTTTCACCAATAGCCGCTGTTGATCACTTTCTGTGTTTGATAGCTTTTTTCTTGGCATCATGTCCATGAAAATAACGGCTACTAATGTCCTCTGTGCGTCTCGTCCATGGCTAATAACGGGCTAGTGTTCTGGCATAATTTATCATCATGCCAGTCGTGAAGCAAAGCTTCAGTCAGTGATCTAAACTCAGTTCTGAAACGGACTTAATCTGATTGTAAGAGCTGGCACAAACACCAAACATCTGTTAAACAGGGAAACATCTGTTCGAATCGTTATTGTGTATTTCAGTCTTTATTATTGTGTGATGTGGTGTTTTAGCAGGAGCAGTTACTCACTTGCCCTCAGAGCCGTAGCTGTTCATGCTGTCCTCTATGGACTCATGGCTGGCCTGACGAACGGTCCGACTCGGCATCTCCACGGCCAGACCCGTCTCTGTGCTCCTCTGGATGGCCCCCTTCAACTTCCTGCCCTCCGTATCCACTGCAGGGAAACAAACACACAAATACATTCACTTGCAGTGCACAAACATTTCAGTCCACTAAAGTACACAAAGAATCAACTTGTACGGCTGCGACGTCTGCGAGGAGAAGCATCTCTAAGATGCCCGTTTGTTCACATGGAACAAAGCAACAGCAGAACAGAATGAGTGTCATCTTCCTTAGAGAGCTGGAAGGAAGAGGAAGCATGACGTACTACCAGTCTTCTGGAAGTGTTATTGTACAGAATATATCATTTACACAACAGACTGTATCGCATCTGTTACTACCTCCTCTGCTCATGACTCAGGCTAATTTTATGTAATAATTGACTTTTGGAAATGGTTGAGTCAACTTTTTGGCACCCTTTATTCTCTGCTGGAGGCTGAATGATAGAAAGCATTGATTGACAATGATTATCTCGCTAACATGGCTGCCGGCAGTGGGTTGGATCTATCAGGCAGCAAGTGAACTTGTTGTTCTGAAGGTCATGTGTTGAAGCGGGGAGAATTGACAGCAGCTGACCTAAACTTTAAGAGAATAAATAACTAAATACGGTTTCTAAACATAAGCCCTGTGACGAGGTGGCGATACGTCCAGGGTGTCACATGACTCTCGCCCAATGTCAGCGGGTGTAGGCTCCAGCCCCCCAGACTCTGAACAAATAAAGCAGTTACTGATAATGAATGAATGAATGAATTTCTAAACATATTTTTATAAAGGAACCTCATCACTTGACAAGAAACAGGATGACACCTCTGTGACACCTGAAGGCCACCGCAGCTTCTAGGTGATGCTAGACTGCACAACACTTTAAGCACACTGCACCTTTAAGGAGATTGCGTGACATTACACTTGACTCAGTCCAGGGTTTTTTTAGGAGGCTTATTGTGTTGCATACGTATAACGTATGAACATACGAACGTAGGGACTCTCACTATATATTGCGGGAGCATGTAAAACATACAAACCAGTGAAGCCTTTGATTCATTCCTACATTCATCAATTCATTTATTGGACTGTGGTAGGAAACTGACGTGTCTGGAGAGAACCCTTATAAACACGGCTAGAAGATGCCAACTTGACACTGAAAGGCTGGGCAGAGATGGATTTCGGCCTGGAACCATCATTGCTGTGAGGCAAACTTTGCTGTGCTACCAACAGGGCCACCATGCTGGAAAAGTCAATGCATGTATGCTGTGACCTTCTATTAATAATCCAAGACATAAAGACATGAAGATATAATACTTAGATAGCTGACAGACCACAGGTCTAAACCAGCAGGTGTTTGTCAGCAGTGTCAACACAGGGTTGACCACATTGCTGGGAAATCACCTGAACAAGGACAAAGGACAGAATGACTCCACCCTTGAAGCAGAGGACATCTTCTTGCAAACGAGAGACTTTATCTCAGTGGGTAGAGCAGTCATCCCACAACTGGGAGAGATTCAAGCCCAGCCCCTGACGCAACATGCTGTGGTTCCTTGAGCAAGACCCTGAAACCTCAGCTCCAAAGATACTTCATAGCCTCCGCCCACTGCTCCGTCAGGGATGGATTGAATGCAAAGATACATTTCATGATGTTCTTTAACGAGTATGTACTGTGTAACATAAATAAAGTGCAGGAGATGTTTGACCCTGATTTTAGGACAGCGAAGGAAAGCTTTCCTCTATTAATGACAACGCCCACAGGGACCTTGATCTGGTTCTGGATTTAAACCAAAGTCATAGTTTTCCATGTAAAATGGTGCAAAGTTTCTGACTTAATAAATTATAAAATTCACCAAATGAGCGTATTATGGACTCAAAGCACAACGCCATAGTGCAACTAGCTATTAGAGGTTTTAACACATACATTTTCACATCTAGTCCCCACATTGTGTCTGTAGAAAATGTTCTAGCTGCCATCTGTGCACTCATGGGAGTGTTGGTGTTAAAATGAAGCGCGGTCAGGGTGTTGTTACTAGATTGTTATCTTGAATCAGCAGAAAGAAAGAATGAACCATTACCCAACAAAAAAAGGTCTAAATACTCATCTAAAGTTCAAGGTGGTGGGTGATGGTTGGTTAGTTGGCTGGTTGGG
The DNA here is from genome assembly GCA_009660295.1 of Lophius piscatorius. NCBI lineage: Eukaryota > Metazoa > Chordata > Actinopteri > Lophiiformes > Lophiidae > Lophius > Lophius piscatorius. The sequence goes on from VRLP01004755.1 coordinate 19,201, forward strand.
TTAGTAGGTAGGTCGGTAGTATATGTTAGTTGGTAGGTAGGCATATAAGAGATAGGAAGATAGGAAAGTTCCCTGGTAAGTAAATTGGTTTATTTGTTGGATGGGTTGGTGTGGGTTTGGTTGGGTGGGTGGGTTGGTTGGTTAGTTGTGAGCACTTTGAAATATAATAACACATTAGAAAATACAAACAGTTAAGATTCAATAAATAAATAGATTTAAATGTGAAACATTTTGTGTAACATCCGATCAGGCATAACATTAGAACTATCTTACTAATATTGACTAGGTGCCCTCTTTGCTGCCACAAAAGTTCTGTGGTGTTACTGTGTGTCCCTACACTATCTTACAGAACCAATGATAACTTCCGGTGATGTGAGCTACAGCAGCTCTTAGGTGGGATCAGAACACCGGCTATCCCTCACTCCCTAGGAGCATCAATGGGCTTGGCTCCCATGTCCCTTATTGTCCTTCCGTAGGCTAAGGAAGCTTACCCAGGGTCATGGGTGCTCGAGGAACATCCAAAGAAACCTGGCTTTCTGGATATGCCCAGTAGTCTATCCATCACTCATTGGTCGTTGTCAAAGCGGCTCAAAACTTTACATTCACACCAAGTAACAAATGCCCTAACCTCTGAGTGACAGATGTTTGAATACTCAACCTCAACCCAGCAGAAGAATCTGAGGATTTGAAAATGGAACTCACCTAGGGTATGGATGAGCAACAGGGGGACATTTGTACAAAAAGAATCACCTCAATAAAAACACTTTACACACTCACAGCAAAACAAGAACACAGCGCATTAACGTTAGCGCTGCAGTTAATGCTGCTCTTTCTAGCATTCATGTGGAACATGAACAGTAGCATAGCACAAATGGCCTACAGAACCATAATTTAAGCAGCCCAGAGAATCCTTTTCCGGTTGTATGCTAGCCGAACAGCTACATCTTTACATTTCACAAACACCAATGGGCTCATTGGGAGAAATGCCTCAAGAATTCTGATACGACTTAGCGTCAACAGGAGTCTTATCTGATCCGGGATAACATGGGCAGTTTCCAAACTCCGATTGGGAAAGGGATTCATGCTATTCACACTTTCATTGAAAAATCGAAAGCTGAGTCACAGTGGAGCAAAACAACCATATTTTGGTCACATTTGTGCAGTGTTAGTATTTGTATATTTCCATGTGGTCCCAATATTATTCAGGAGAATGCTGGATTTTTTTTTGCAGTGAAGCTTCAGCTTGTTTTCCAGTGTCAAAATTCCAGATGTGAGATCCTGACAAAGATCCGGATCAACCACACTGACTGTGGTCTGATATGATGAGGTGGTCTTAATATGGATCTAACGGAACCATGATTCACCTTAGTTACAGTGTGAAAACCCTTTTTTGGCAGTTCAGCCTTTTGGACGAGTACAGAAAGTTGACAGCGGACCATCACCATTCACAACGTTCTGAGGGAGGCACAGGCCACAGAGATGATGATGATAGGAAGTACGTATGTCAGAACGTTTTTTTTAATACGCTTGCAAAATTATAATGAGAAACATTAAAGAGTAAACAATAAATCAAATACCAAAACTTTTGTAATTTTTTTTTTTTTCTTCCGCCTACCCTGGGTCGGGTCGCGGCCAACCATGGTGTTCCATAAACCCCTCTCTCCAGCAATGCTCCCCAACTCATTCTGGATGATCCTGAGAAGTTCGAGAGTCAGATGAAATATTAATTGCCTCCACCAAATTCTGGGTGTACCCAGGGGTCTCCTCCCATCTGGAGTCTCCAGGACATGCTCCAAGGGAGGCGCCATGGAGACCTCTGATGGCCTCTGAGAAGTCCAGCTTCTGAGAGTCCAGCATGAAGCACACCTCACCATCGCACCAGATGTCTGAGCTCCTCACCTCACTGCAGCCACCCTACGAAGCAAGCCCACTTCAGCTGCCCCATCCTCTAGGTCAGTAACCAGAGCTCCTGACCACAGGTGAGGGTTGCATTGTTCGTCCGCTGGTAAACTGAGAGCTTTGCATTGGGATTCTCTATTTTCTGCATTCCTGCTGATAATAGAGAATCTCACTACGATCCATTTACTCATTAATCCAGAACAAAACACCAAAATACTTCAGCTCCGATGCTTCAGGCAGCCAAACTACTGACCTGTAGCGAGAAATCCACCATTTCTGGAGATATTTGGTTGTATTTTTTTCTTAACGAGTCAATAAATATGTGATCTGGAACATCAGCAAGAACCAGCACTGTCTAAAAGCTGCTTTATAGTTTCCATAACCCCAAGCCAGAACAGGGAGTCAAATATAGTCCAGAACCGGTTCATTCTTCAACTGCAAGTGTGCGATCAAACAAAGCTGTCTGGAGTGACTGGAGTTAATGTTACACAGACAAACCGTACACACTCAGGAACCTGTGTTGCTCCTGGCCGACTGGGTCACGATGATATAGGCGTTCTAGAAAGGCAGAAGTTTAAAGCTCCGGGGACAACAAGCGACAGAGATTGGGTCAGAAGGAACTTTTAATGTTTGTGGGCGCTTGTGCACTTCTTCTTAATCTCATCATACTCCCTGTGGATGAGTAAGAGAATCTACTCATCCTCCAGTCCAGCTGTGTTGTCCTCTGGCATGAAGTCACAGACTCCTCATCGTACACAAAGCGTGTTGTTCTGCTTCTGGAAAAGAAGCTGACATTCTGAAGACTGAATCATTATGACAGAACTGTGCTGCACTCTTTCACATTCTGTTGCCAAAAAAAACTACAACTGCTAGGCAGCCCGGAGGACACAAACTGAATTCTGCCTCTAAGGAGACATTTTCGTGTTTTTAGTTGAAGTGGCAGGGAGACGATGAAGAAACGCTACACCTCTGTAATCCAACAAAGAAAAAAATTATGACTAAGTATTGCTGGATCCCAATTTATTTATTTAGTACTCAGGTAAGAAGTGACCAACCCGATAAGCGATTTATGGATGAATACCAGCTGGTGCATACAATAATAATAATAATAATAATACATTTAATTTATAATGCACTTTACATTTGGATCAAATCTCAAAGTGCTAAATACAGAATAACAGATACAAATATGGATATATATCCAAAAGGTTTGCCGGTGACCAACAATAAAAGGTATACTTGTGGGTTAATAGTATTGCAGGCTGTAGAACTCTGATGGAAAAGCGGCGAACAGACAACGCCAGCGTCCTCTCCCTTCAGCGTCCAGATGCAATCATACGTATAAAGACCAGCAATAAGATGTCACATTTAAGAGCAATAGTTTGTCAGTCCTCAAAGTCTAGTGAGACATTTCAAGGCTCAATGGTAGACGGAGTCCAGAGTCCACAAACAGACATGAGAGTACTGATGTACAAAACCTGACTGTAGTCCAGCATGAACAACACCTAATCATAGTCCAGCCTGTAGAATACCTCTACCATTCTAGCCTGTAGAACACCTGACCATAATCCAGCTTGTAGAACACCTCCCGTTAGTCCAGCCAATAGAGCACCTGACAATAGTCCACCATGTAGAACACTTCACCATAGTCCCTCATGAAAAAGATCTCACCATAGTCCAGCATGAAGAACACCTCACCACAGTCCAGCATGAAGAAGACCTCACCATAGTCCAGCATGAAGACCCCCTCACAACAGTCCAGCATGAAGAACACTTCATCACAGTCAATCATGTAGAACAGCTCAACATAGTCCAGCATGAAGAACATCTCAACAAAGTCCAGCATGAAGAACACTTAACCACAGTCCATCATGTAGAACACCTCACCATAGTCCGGCATGAAAAACACTTCACCACAGTCCAGTATGAAGAACAGCTCATCAAAGTCCATCGTGTAGAATATCTCACCACAGTCCAGCATGAAGAACACTTCATCACAGTCCAGCATGTAGAACAGCTCATCATAGTCCAGCATGAAGAACATCTCACCACAGGCCAACATGTAGAACACCTCCCCAAAGTCCAGCATGTAGAACATATCACCGCAGTCCAGAATGAAGGTCACCTCACCACCATCTATCATGTAGAAAACATCAACAATACTCCAGCATGAAGAAGACCTCATCATAGTCCAACATGAAGATAACCTTACCATTGTCCCGGATGTAGAACACTTCACCACAGTCTAGCATTAAGACAACCTCATCATAGTCCAGCATGTAGAACACTTCACCACAGTCCAGCATGTAGAACATCTCACAACAGTCCAGAATGAAGAACACTTCACCACAGTCCAGGATGAAGGTCATCTCATCACTGTCCAGTATGAAGAACACCTCACCAAAGTCCATCATGTAGAACAGCTCATCATAGTCCATCATGTAGAACATCTCACAACAGTCCAGAATGAAGAACACTTCACCACAGTACAGGATGAATGTCACCTCATCACTGTCCGGCATGAAGAAGACTTCACCACGGTCCAGCATGAAGAACACCTCACCAAAGTCGATCAAGTAGAACACCTCACAACAGTCCAGCGTAAAGAACAGCTCACAACAGTCCAGGATGAAGGCCATCTCATCACTGTCCTGCATGAAGAACACCTCATCATAGATCAGCATGTAGAAGACCTCACCAAAGTCCATCATGAAGAACACTTCATCACAGTCCAGCATGAAGAACACCTCACCAGAGTCCAGCATGTAGAACACCTCACAACAGTCCTGAATGAAAATCATCTCATCACTGTCCAGCATGAAGAACATCCCGCCATGGTCCAGCATGAGGAACATGTAACCATAGTCCAGCATGTAGAACACCTCCACACAGTCCATTATGTAGAAGACCTCACCACAGTCAAGGATGCAAAACACCTCACAACAGTCCAGCATGTAGAACACATCACCACAGTCCAGAATCATGTCACCCTGCCACAGTCCATCATGTAGAACACATCAACAACACTCCAGCATGAAGGAGACCTCATCATAGTCTAGCATGAACAAAAACCTCATCATAGTCCAGCATGTAGATCACCTCACCATAGTCCAGCATGAAGAACACATCAACAACACTCCAGCATGAAGAAGACTTCATCATAGTCCAGCATGAAGAAAACCTCATCATAGTCCAGCATGTAGAACACCCCACCACAGTTCAGCATGAAGAACATCTCACCATGGTCCCGGCTGTAGAACCCCTGACAATAGTGCATCATGAAGAACATCTCACCACAGTCCAGCATGAAGAATCCTTCACCCCAGTCCAGCATGAAGAACATCTAACCACAGTCCAGCATGTAGAACACCTCACAACAGTCCACTATGAAGAACACCTCACAACAGTCCGGCATGTAGAAGAGCTAATCATAGTCCAGCATGAAGAAGTCTTGACCAAGTCTTCACGGAACCAGAACCTGTTTGTTTACATTTCGAAAGACAGAAGACAACGTCTCTCTTCATCCCTCTGTGAGCAGCTGGTGTTCATTTGTTTCCAGATGTTAAAGATCTCAAGCCTGATCCCATTAAATATAATATGGTAGCTGTGAGTCAGAGGACACACACATACACATATAGAGACACACACTCTCACACACAACACAGTGAAACCAACACATATACACAGTGACACATACACACAGTCACACTTACACACAGTGACACTTACACACAGTGACACACAGATACACACACAGTGACACTTACAGACACAGTCACACGTACACACAGTGACACACAGATACACACACAGTGACACTTACAGACACAGTCACAAATACACACAGTGACATACAGATACACAAACAGTGACTTATACACACAGTGACAAACACACACAGTGACACTAACACACACAGTGACGAACACACACAGTGACACAGACACAAACACACACGCAGTGACGTACACGCACAAATAGTGACACAAACACACATTTACACACAAGTACACACACACAGTGACACATACGCACCAAAAATATGCGTATGTATACGGCAGAACAGGGGCCACTCTGACTTCTCTTGTCAGCGAGAAGATCATGGCTGATCAGATTAAGCTGAAACATACGAGCCAACATCGTGTCCAATCAGGTCGTTTTTAGTAGAATCCACAGTAGAACCGACCCGAGTGTGTGAGTGGTGAGTGTCGTCCAGGGGGCGCTGTGGACCACCGCATTGAGGAAGCAGGACTCATTAGTTTGGTTCCCAGCAGAGATGTTAATGAAAGCAGAACAGACGTAAAAATAGCTGCTTCACATTCAGCCAGCACTCAGAGATGGAAAATGTAGGTCATACCTCCAGAAAGATATATGGAGACAAGATAGAGGACTTTGGACCGTAAAACAGACCAAACACTTCACCTCTTCAAGCTTTCACATCCTCCTTCAACACACAAATGTCCTCCTTTAGTCTGCCATTAAATGTCCCATATTGATATAAAGTTCCGCCTTGACTGAATCACATCGGTCCTGATGACGAGAATCACGTCATACATCCAGACATCATGCATGTAGTCGTCACACCTCCATGATATACTTCCACACGTCGTGCATCCAGGCGTCATACTTCAAGACGTCACACATTCAGGTGCCATACCTCCAGAGGTCATACATCCAGACGTCATACATTCAGATGTCATACATCCAGACTCCATAAATCCAGGGTCACATATGCAGGCGTCGTACATCCAGACGTCATACCTCTAGTCGCATACATTCAGATGTCATACCTCAAGGCGTCATACAACCACACATCGTACATCAAGGCGTCATACATCCAGACATCATACATGAAGTCGTCATACGTCCACGATATACATCCACATGTCGTGCATCCAGGCGTCATACATCCAGGCGTCATACTTCAAGAGGTCATACCTCCAGACGTCATACCTCTAGATGTCATACCTCCAGACGTTATACATCCAGGCGTCATACATCCAGATGTCATACGTCCACACGTCATACATCCTGACCTCACACATCCACAAGTCGTGCATCCAGGCGTCGTGCATCCAGGCGTCATACATCCAGGCGTCATTCATCAGGACGTCATACTTCAAGACGTCATACATTCAGGTGTCATACCTGAATCAAGTCTTTGATTCAGGTATTCAGTCTTCAGTATTCAGTCTTTGATTCTACCAAGTCTTTTTACAATTTACAGCACAATGTCTGATGACTATGAAGACTCCTCTACATTAAAGTTGATGAAATTAGTAGAGTGGTCCACAAGACCTCCAGAACCAAGTAGATGCTGAGACTAATGAAAATGTTTTTCCCTGCATCATATTTTGAAGAAATAATCTTTCCTCTAAACAGAGCTTGGCCTTGATTTTCCATTTTACAAGCAATAACCTTCAGAGAAATTTTTTTACTCCTCTTCATTTCCTTTGAGCCCACCTCCTCGGAGAACTTGATCCCATCTGACGACCTCACAGCCGCTGGAGTTTAAGAGAGTTCTTGTCTCAGAATCAGAAACTCTTTATTGGTTTACAGGTTGAACTTTGCACATGCTACACTAAGGAATTCTGATTTCACACCTCCATTAGAAAGAGAACTTTACATCCATATAAGTCCAGACTCACCTCATGGATGCACCAGTACCAGAACCAGAACGGGGTGCACTCTGGAAGAAAAACCTTGTTCCATTCACAGGTGTGAAGGTTTGAACGATTGAAATTGGGCTGTCTGCTGTGAGATGAAGCAGCAGTCAGCTGAAAAATGATTAAATGTTGTGAAGTGTCTCTGCTGCTCACTCACGTCACGCCTCAACATACAAACATTGCCTCAAACCCATTCAGTGAATATTCTGAAGTGTTTATAAGTCTATTAAATGTGATATTTTTTTCTACATGATAACCACATCAAGAAAGATAAATCATTAATTTTGGCAATCACAGCTTTTGGGCAGTATCTATAAATGGTTCAAATTAGCAGTACGACACCAAATACGAGAACATGAGCTAAATCTCATATGCTAATATCCCGTAGGCCATGTCATATGTATATATAAATATCTGAATATAGCACACTTAAACCACTTAGAAGCCCAATTTACATCAGAATATACACTTATCAGCCCTATCATTATGACCACACAGGTGAACTCAGAATGACATTGATTTGACGGCTCCTGTCAGTGGGAGGGGTTTATTTACCAGCCTTTTTTTTTACTGAAGCTGTGTTGAACGCAGGAAATATTGTCAAGCACAAGGATCTTTGGTGAGATTAAAGCCAGTTTACCGTCAGTTTACCCCGAGCATACAACCAGTTTACGGCCAGTTTGCTAGAGGCATTCAGCCATTTTACCACAAGCTTACCGCCAGAGATGACCTTAGCCGTCCTTCTGCAGGACATCTGTGTTGTCTCACCAGTCCAGTTAATTGTCGAGGTGAACTCCTGGACATTTGTAGCGTTAAACTGTTCGATGACCAAACTCAAGATGTTCGCCGGGGTGGGCTGATATGTATGTTAGGCTGCAATCTGGAATTTCACCACTTTACCCAAGACTTTTACGGAATGCACCTTAAAATAACGTTGCATTTGCTTATTGAAAATATCAACTGAAAATTAAAAACACCTCCATCTATCCTTTTAAAAGAAAAAATGAAATCCTATTTAAATTCTTTGTCCTCATCCATTGCTGCAGCATTAGATCCCATCCCAGATATAAACTCCTTTTTCATCCAAAGGAAGGAAAAGGTTCAGTGTGACACCAGAACACCATCACCTCCTCCTCCCCGTAGAGAAGACCTCCTTTCCTGGCAATGCATTTTGTTCTCCTGACTTTTCTGGTTCATTTCTTCAGCTCAGGAGTCCTCCAGAGACCTCTCTCCTCCTCTGCACCTCCCCCCTTTCTCCTCTATATCTTTATAACTTCAGCCTTTGCAGGTCTTTGAAGAAATTTACAAGAAGGAATCTTTTCACTATATTTTATTTCCTTCAGACTTTCGTTAGCCCTTGTGTTTCACTTCATCAGCCTTTCTTTACCTCTTCATTGAGGACATAAATGTCATTAACAGCCATAAAATACTGCTTTTTTCCATTGTTGTCCGCTTTAATTGTTTTTATTTCCCTGACGTGGAGTTAGGATGTTCTCCTCTCCGCTGCTCCAGCTTCCTCATACCATCTAAAAACATACACTATCTGAAATAGTGATTCTGAAAAATTCATGTGAGTGCAATTTAGAAGGTGACTTTTTGACGCAACATGACGTGGGTCCTTGAGCAAGACCCTGAAACCGCAGCTCAAGGTCGGGCCACTGCCAACGCGGCCCAACCATGTAGAGGTTGAAGAAAGTGGATTATAGCCGATATCTTTGCTAATTTTTCAATTGTCTGTATCTCTCCTCCCCCTTCTCTCTCTCTCTCTCTCTTTTTTTTTTTCAAACCCGACCGGTCATGGCAGTAGGCCGTCCACCCTGAGTCTTGGATCTGCTCGAGGTTCCTGCCCGTTAATAGGCAGTTTTTCACGGAGGAATATGTTGGTTCTCTGTAGATAATTATATAAAGAGTTTTTCTAGACCTGCTCTTTCCGGAAAACACCTTCAGACAACTGTTGTTGTGAATTGGAGCTATATAAATTAAAATTGATCGATTGATTGATATGTTCTGTGTAACATATGATAAATAAAGTAAAGATCATTAGATGATAAGATTATTTGTTTCTATGTATCAGCCCTGTTGATTTCTCCAGTGTATACGCTGCCTTTGTCAGCAGGGATATGCTCCAGCCCCCAACACCATGAAAAGGATGAGCATTAAACAGAATTTGATGGATGGATATGATGAACTTCATCCTGACAATAACTATAAAATATCAATTTCTTTTTTTAATTTAGAATTCAGGATAGCCAACGGAAAAAGAACCGGCAGCTACAGAAAATTAAAATCTACCACTATCACTTCCCGCCAACATACTGCCAACGTACTCCCTTGTGACCTCTACATTGTCCGCCATACAAAGATACATCGGTAGAAAATGCCCAATAACCATGTCAAATGAAGGAATTATCCCTTTATTTGTAAAGGTAAAAAGATACAACATGAATATAAGGGAAAAGTCTCCACATATAAAAGATGTACAGTCCTTATAATGTACACACATACACACATTGTATGTAGTGTGTGTTTCGGACACAGCATAGTTCACAGTCTCAATGCTGCCTGGCTCAAAGGACCTGTTGTAGCGCTCTGTCTCACACTGTGGGTGAAGCAGTCTCATGTGGGGGGTTGATGATCGATGGATGGAGGTCAGCTGAGTTCCTTTTGTCACCCACCTTGTCCACAGAGCCCAGGAGACAGTCAAGGACAGAACTGGACCTCTTCCACAGAATCCAGGGGAAAGTCAATGACAAGGCTGGACCAATCCTCCACAGAGTCCAGCGGACAATCTATGACAGAGCTGAACCTCCTCCACAGACTCTAGGGGACATTCCAGAACAGAGTTGGAAAACTTTCATAGAGTCCAGGGCAGATGGATGCTGGCTGGACCTGCTTTAGCTCTTTGCTGATGGCTACATGTAAGGTCTTCAAAACCTGATCTGTCCTCCAAACGTTTGGAATGCAGCACTGGCTATACGTGCTAAGCATTAGCAAAAGGGGCTGCAGGGGATTTGGCTTTCAGACTATCAGGTTTTAGCTGTTTGGTCTATGACTATGTATTTGCTCAGGTTCTACATGTTGATCAGGCCAGATTTACAGTCATTACAAATATTACAGAGTGTTGTCTGGGTCGAGTTTTAAAAGTGTGCAGGTGTAAGGGAGTCTCTCCCTGTTTGTTTCTCCTCAGGCACTATGTTCCTCTTTCACCCAGATCTGCTCTCTTGTACCAACATTTTTCATGGGCAGATTTTTTAGAGATATCTGCTAAACCAATTCCCGTACAGACTTTAGACCAATGACAACACCAGTCCGTCATCCGTCTCGCCGACCTCAGTGATACTCAGACACTCAGTATCACCATACACATATGACACTCAAAAAAGGAGCCACCAAAGAAAGTCATTCACCCACAAGCTTAGAGGACTATATCGCTCAGCATTCCTATTCGTCTTTTGGCTGGGTCTTTTCGGGACTGGCCGATCACATAAATGGTAAATGGACTGTACTTATATAACGCTTTTCTAATCCGCTCAAACACTCAAAGCGCTTTTACACACCAAGTCAGCATTCAACCATTCACACAAACATTCACCCATTCACACAAACATTCACCCATTCACACAAACATTCACCCATTCACACAAACATTCACCTGTTCACACAAACATTCACCCATTCACTCATTCACACAAACAATCAACCATTCACACAAACATTCACCGGTCCAAACAAACATTCACACATTCACACAAGCATTCCCCTGTTTACACAAACATTCACACAAACATTCACCCGTTCACACAAACATTCACCCATTCACACAAACATTCACCTGTTCACACAAACATTCACACAAACATTCACTCATTCACACGAACATTCACCCGCTCACACAGACAAATCACAAATGAAAATAAAAGCTGCAATGCAAGACGCAACCTGCTCAACAGAAGCGGTAACAACTCATTAACCAGTGGAACAAATGTAACTCTGTAGGACTGATGTAACGCTGCTTCAAAAAATGTAACTCTGTAGTGCAGATGTAACTCTGTAGTACAGATGTAACGCTTTAGTAGAAATGTAACTGTAGTAAAGATGTAATTCTGTAGTACAGATGTAATCAGTACTGCAGATGTAACTCTGTAGTACTGCTGTAACTCTTTAATAAAGATTTAACTATGTAGTAAAGCTCTAACTCCGTATTACAGATGTAACGTTGTAGTAAAGATGTAAATCTGAAGGTCAGATGTAAATCTGTAGTACAGATGTAGTACAGATGTAGACCAGATATAATTCCGATGGTGCCTTTGACAGTTAGCTAACCCAAACCCGATAGATTGACTATGACGTATGAAACCTTTCTTTTGTCTCTGTCCTTCATGTCTTCTCATGTCCTTCATGTGCTCGGCCTGCATGTCACCCGAAAGCAGTAAACATGACAGAGTGAGGGAGTGATGATCAAATGAAAAGAAGGAGAGGAGAGGGGGGCAGAAAAAGGAGGGCATTTGAATAAAGAGCAAGGGTAATGACCAATGAGGGAAAATGGTCTTACTGAGTCATTTTAATTTTTCAATCCTGATCTCCTCTCTTCGTCTTCCTGTCGTTCTTTCACCTCTATCGCTCCTTTTCTATTAATTTCTCTTCCTCCATGCATGTCATCATCTATCAACTTCTTCCTCTCTAATTCATCTCTCTTCTGCTTCATCGAAGGCTAAGGCTCCTCATCCTCCGCTCAAGGTGACGTTTCACTACTTTAGCTGCTATTATGTTCAAAAACATCTGATGCGTTTGTTCCTCCCTCCTTCGACTCTCACGTAGCATACATCTTTCAAGTACACTACCTTCAGAAAACACGTCCTTCAACCTAAAGAAAATCCTGTTTTTAACTTTCACCGCAAACAAAAGAGTTTATCTTGAATAAGTCTTGTGACCTGGAATGGGTTGTCACTGTGGATTTCCCTCTTCTTGTGAGAATGTTTGGAAAACTCATTGAGTTCCCTGACATTGAGACATTCTGCAGATGCTCTGACCCAGTCATCACAACTTGGCCAGAACCATGTCAATCAGGTCTTAATGCTGTTTTTCTTGCTTTCAACATCAATTCCAGGACTAAATGTTCACCTGCTGCCTTAAATGTTCTTCCCACACTGGCAGGTTACCTTGATAACAAGATCACCAATGTCAATGTGACTCCACCTAGTAGTGGTTATAATGTTGTGGCTGGACAGTGATGCGAGTCACTCTGGGTGAGTAAGATATGAAGCAGAGCCAGTGAGAACAGCAGGATTGATGATGGTGAGACAAAGTTAACCTGTGGTCAGGATTATTGAAGTGCAGGATGTGAGAGTGGATTAACAGAGAAAAGAAGGGAGGAAGAGAGAGAGAGAGAGAGAGAGAGAGAGATAGAGAGAGTTAACCTACAATCAGGACTCTATTCAGCTGCAGTCAGCCACAATCAGCCGACATATTAACATTAATTAGACTGAAAGACACAAACCAGCCTAGTTAACTCACAGTGTGTTTGTGTGAGTGTGTGCGTACATGTATGCATGTATGTGTGCGTGTGTGTGATGTGCTTGTGTTTGTACGCGGGTCCATGTGAGTGTGTGTGTGTGTATGTGTGCGTGTGTGTCTGCCATCTGTGAACTCCCTTGGCCAAATGTTCATGTCGAACCATCAGGAGTTCTATTCATGAAAGCAGCGCTCCTCACATTGATGTGTTTTTGTGTTTGTGTCAGTAAACATGATAAAGCCTAAACTATCAGTGGCAAGTATTTTCAATTACAAATATAATTTACATCTAATTCTATTGCTACACACCTTCAATGCAAAGTTTAAAGTAATAGAATCACATCACTGAATCACAGGAGGTGGATAAACTCATTTTATAATGAATGAATGAATGAATGAATATTTACATGTGCGTTAACTAGATTAAATCAGACGCAGTAAAGTCATTCATTGACTTTGATATTCAAAAGAATATCAATAGATACATGTGATTGAATATAGCAAAAGATGTGTGGATGGTATACTTTTTTATATTATTAAAATTATAAAATTGTATATATTGCATACTTTGCATATTGCATACATATATTCATTCATTCGTTCAATGTCTACCACTTATTCATTTCAGGGTCACGGGGGGCTAGTAGTACTGGAACTACAATATACATATACAATAGAAGTACTGGTACTACAACATACGTGTACAATTGTAGTACTGGTAACACAATATACATATACATTAGTAGTACTGGTACTACAATATAAATATGCAATAGAAGTACTGGTACTACAAAATACATATACAATATATATATACAATATTAGTATTGGTACTACTATTGTATATGTATTTTGTAGTACCAGTACTTCTATTGTATATTTATATTGTAGTACCAGTACTACTAATGTATATGTATATTGTGTTACCAGTACTACAATTGTACACGTATGTTGTAGTACCAGTACTTCTATTGTATACGTATATTGTAGTACCAGTACTACTAATGTATATGTATATTGTGTTACCAGTACTACAATTGTACATGTATATTGTAGTACCAGTATATCTATTGTATATGTATATTGTAGTTCCAGTACTACTATTGTATATTTATATTGTATATGTATGTTGTAGTACCAGTACTACTATTGTACATGTATATTGTACCAACAGTAGTACGATTATACATGTATGTGGTAGTACACGTACTACTATTGTACTTTTATATTGTAGTAACATTACTACTATTGTATATGTATATTATACTACCAGTAATACGATGAGATTTGATCCAAATGTAAAGTGCATTATAAATTAAATGTATTATTATTATTATTATTATTATTATTATTATTATTATTGTATATGTATATTGTGTTACTACTACTACTATTGTATATGTATATTGTAGTACCACTAGTACTATTGTACATGTATGTTATAGTAGCAGTACTTCTAATGTAAATGTATATTGTATATGTATGTTGTACTACCATTACTACTATTGTATATACATATTGTAGTAGCAGTATTTCTATTGTACGTGTATAATGTAGTACCGATATACTATTGTATATGTATATTGTACTACCAGTACTACGATTGTACATGTATGTTGCATGTATGTTGTAGTACCAGTACTACTATTTTATATGTATATTGTATATGTATGTTGTAGTACCAGTAGTACTATTGTATATACATATAGTAGTACCAGTATTTCTATTGTACATGTATATTGTACTACCAGTACTACGATTGTACATGTATGTTGCATGTATGTTGTAGTACCAGTACTACTATTGTTTATGTATTTTGTAGTACCAGTTTTACAATTGTACAGCTTTGTTGTAGTACTAATACTGCTATTGTATATGTATATGGTATATGTATTTTGTAGTATCATTACTACTATTGTACATGTATAGTGTTGTACCAGAACTTCTATTGTATATGAATATTGTATATGTATTTTGTAGTATCAGTACTACTATTGTACATGTATATTGTAGAACCAGTACTACTATTGTACATGTATATGTATATTGTACTACCAGTACTATGATTGTACATGTATGTTGTAGTACCATTACTACTATTGTACATGTATATTGTAGTAAAAGTACTACAATTGTATATGTATATGGTAGTACCAGTACTTCTAATGTATATGTATATTGTAGTAAAAGTACTACAATTGTATATGTGTATTGTATTACCAGTACTACGATTGTACGTGTATGTTGTAGTACCAGTTCTACTATTGTATATACATGTTGTAGTACCAGTATATCTATTGTACATGTATATTGTAGTAGCAGTATTTCTATTGTATATGTATATTGTAGTTCCAGTACTACTATTGTATACGTATATTGTATATGTATGTTGTAGTACCAGAACTAATATTGTACATGTATATTGTACTACCAGTAGTACGATTATACATGTATGTTGTAGTACACGTACTACTATTGTACATTTATATTGTAGTAACATTTCCACTATTGTAAATGTATATTATACTACCAGTACTACGATTGTACATGTATATCATAGTACCAGTACTACTATTGAACATGTATATTGTAGTACCAGTACTACTATTGTATATGTATATTGTGTTACCACTACTACTATTGTATATGTATATTGTAGGACCAGTACTACTTTTGTATATGTATATTGTAGTACCACTAGTACTATTGTACATGTATGTTATAGTAGCAGTACTTCTAATGTATATGTATATTGTATATGTATGTTGTACTACCATTACTACTATTGTATATACATATTGTAGTACCAGTATTTCTATTGTGCATGTATGTTGTAGTACCAGTACTACTATTGTTTATGTATTTTGTAGTACCAGTTTTACAATTGTACATGTATGTTTTAGTAGCAGTACTTCTAATGTATATGTATATTGTATATGTACGTTGTAATACCATTACTACTATTGTATATACATATTGTAGTACCAGTATTTCTATTGTACGTGGATATTGTAGTAGCAGTACCACTATTATATTTGTATATTGTATATGTATGTTGTAGTACCAGTATTTCTATTGTACATGTATATTGTACTACCAGTACTACGATTGTACATGTATATTGTAGTACCAGTACTACTATTGTATATGTATATTGTACTATTTGTACTATGATTGTATACATGTGTATGTTGTAGTACCAGTACTACAATTGTACTATTGTATATGTATATTGAAGTTCGAGAACTACTATTGTATAAGTATATTGTATATGTATTTTATATACATAGTATATATAGTATCAGTACTATGATTGCACATGTATGTTGTAGTACCAGTATTACAATTGTACATGTATATTGTAATACAAGTACTAATATTGTATATATATTGTAGTGCCAGTACTATGAGTGAATATGTATTTTGTAGTACCAGTACTACTATTGTACATGTATATTGTAGTACCAGTACTTCTATTGTAAATATATGTTTTAGTACTAGTACTACTATTGTATATACATATTGTAGTACCAGAACTACTATTTTATTTACATGTTGTAGTACCGGTATATCTATTGTACATGTATATTGTCGTACCAGTACTTCTATTGTATATGTATATTGTAGTTCCAGTACTACTATTGTCTATGTATATTGTACATGTATGTTGTAGTACCAGTACTACTATTGTACATGTATATTGTACTACCAGTAGTACGATTATACATGTATGTTGTAGTACACGTACTACTATTGTACTTTTATATTGTAGTACCAGTACTTCTATTGTAAATGTATGTTGTAGTACCAGTACTACTATTGTATATACATATTGTAGTACCAGTTCTACGATTGTATATGTATGTTGTAGTACCAGTTCTACTATTGTATTTGTATTTTCTACTACCAGTACTACTATTTGTACATGTATGTTGAAGTACCAATACTGCTATTGTACATGTATATTGTAGTAACCGTAATACTGTTGTATAGGTATATTGTAGTACCAGTACTACTATTGTATATGCATATTGTAGTACCAGTAATACGATTGTATATGTATGTTGAAGTACCAGTACTACTATTGTATATACATATTTTAGTACCAGTACTACGATTGTACATGTATGTTGCATGTATGTTGTAGTACCAGTACTACTATTTTATATGTATTTTGTAGTACCAGTATTACAATTGTATATGTATGTTGTAGTACAAATACTGCTATTGTATATGTATATTGTATATGTATATATGACTTGTATAAATGTATATACAAAAGTAGTATTGGTACTACAATATACATATACAATAGTAGTGCTGGGACTACAATATA
Organism: Lophius piscatorius; assembly: GCA_009660295.1. Classification (NCBI taxonomy): domain Eukaryota; kingdom Metazoa; phylum Chordata; class Actinopteri; order Lophiiformes; family Lophiidae; genus Lophius; species Lophius piscatorius. The sequence goes on from VRLP01004755.1 coordinate 36,613, forward strand.
CATATACAACAGAAGTGCTTTTACTGCAATTTACATATACAATAGTATTGGTACTACACCATACATGTACAATAGTAGTACTGGTACTACAAAATAAGATAAGATAAGATAAGATAAACCTTTATTAGTCCCACAACGGGGAAATTGCAGGGTTACAGCAGCAATAGCATGTTACAGTATAGAATAGTACATATACATATGTAAATGTACTGTTATACAGTACATATACAATACATATACAAAAGTAGTACTGGTACTACAATATACTTGTACAATATTAGTACTGGTACTACAACATACATATACAATATACATATACAATAGTAGTACTGGAACTACAACATACATATACAATAGAAGTATTGGTACTACAATATACATCTAAAATCGTAGTAATGGTACTACAACATACGTACATATGTACAATTGCAGTACCAGTACTGGTATATTGTATATGTATGTTGTAGTACCACTTCTACTATTGTATATGTATATTGTAGTACCAGTACTACTATTTTATATTTATATTGTAGTACCAGTTCTAGTATTGAATATGTATATTGTAATACCAGTACTAGTATTGTATATGTATATTGTAGTACCAGTACTACTATTGTATATGTATATTGAAGTACTAATACTTGTACATATTCTATTTATTATATACTTGTATATATTGTATAGTTGTGTATATTGTATATATTGTATATATTGTATACTTGTATATATTGTATAATTGTTTATATTGTATACTTGTATATTTTGTATATATTATATACTTGTTTATTTTGTATATTTGTGTATATCGTATGTATTGTATACTTGTATATTTGTATACTTGTATATATTGTATATATTGTATACTTGTATATATTGTATATACTGTATACTTGTGTATATTGTGTAACTGTATATATTGTATACTTGTATATATTGTATAAATTGTATACTTGTATAAATTGTATACTTGTATATATTGTATACTTGTATATATTGTATAAATTGTATACTTGTATAAATTGTATACTTGTATATATTGTATAATTGTATATATTGTATAGTTGTATATTTTGTATATATTATATACTTGTTTATATTGTATAGTTGTGTTATGTTATTGTATACTTATATAACTTGTATATATTGTATATATTGTATATATTCTATAAATTGTATATATTGTATATATTGTATTTTTGTATACTTGTCTATATTGTATACTTGTATGTATTGTATACTTGTATACTTGTATACTTGTATATATTGTATATATTGTATACTTGTATACTTGTCTATATTGTACTATTAATAATTAAGTATTACAGTCATGGATTGTTAATGGATTAACTGTAATTAATCTTGTCAGGTGTTTAGGCCAAAAGTCACGTGTTTGTTCTAGAAGTCAGGTTTTTGTACAAAAAGTCAGGTGTTTGTTCCAAAAGTCACTTGTTTATTCCAAAAGTCACGTGTTTGTGCCACAAGTCACGTGTTTAGACAAAAGTCACGTGTTTGTGCCAAAAGTCACGGGTTTGTGCCAAAAGTCAGGTTTTGGGCCAAAAGTCACGTGTTTGTGCCAAAAGTTCGCTTTTTGGGCCAAAAAACACGTGTTTTGGCAAAAAGTCAGCTGTTTGTGCCAAAAGTCACGGGGTTAGTGCCAAAAGTCACGTGTTTGTGCCCAAAGTCACGTGTTTGTGCCACAAGTCACGTGTTTAGACAAAAGTCACGTGTTTGGGACAAAAGTCACGGGTTTGTGCCTAGAAGTCAGGTTTTGTGCCAAAAGTCAGGTTTTGGGCCAAAAATCACGTGTTTGTGCCAAAGTTCACAAGTTTGGGCCAAAAGTCAGCAGTTTGGGCCAAAAAACACGGCTTTTGGCAAAGAGTCAGGTGATTGTGCCAAAAGTCAGGTTTTGGGCCAAAAGTCACTTGTTTATTCCAAAAGTCACGGGTTTGTGCCAAAAGTCACATGTTTGTTCCAAAAGTCACGTGTTTGTGCCACAAGTCACGTGTTTTGGACAAAAGTCACGTGTTTGGGGCAAAGTCACGGGTTTGTGCCCAAAGTCACAAATTTTTGCCAAAAGCCACTTTTTTGTGCCAAAATTCACAAGTTTGGCCCAAAAGTCAGCTGTTTGGGCCGAAAAACACGTGTTTTGGCAAAAAGTCAGCTGTTTGGGCCAAAAGTCAGGTGCTTGTTCTAAAAGTCACGTTTTTGTGCAAATAGTCAGGTATTTTTTCCAAAAGTCACGTGTTTGTTCCAAAAGTCACGTGGTTTGTTCCAAAAGTCACGTGTTTGTTCCAAAAGTCACGTGTTTGTTCCAAAAGTCACGTGTTTGTGCCCAAAGTCACGTATTTGTGCCAAAAGTCACGCGTTTTTGCCAAAAGCCACTTGTTTGTGCCAAAATTCAGCTGTTTGGGCCGAAAATCAAGTGTTTTGGCCAAAAGTCACATGTTTGGGCTGAAAGTCAAATGTTTGTCACGGGGTTTGTGCCAAAAGTCACATGTTTGGGCTGAAAGTCAAATGTTTGTCACGGGGTTTGTGCCAAAAGTCACGTGTTTGGGCCAAAAGTCACGTGTTTGGGCCAAAAGTCAAATTTTTGTCACGAGGTCTGTGCCAAAAGTCAGGTGTTTGGGCAAAAAGTCAGGTGTTTTGGCCAAAAGTCATGTGTTTTGGCGAAAGTCACGTGTTTGGGCCAAAAGTCAGGTGTTGGGCCAAAAGTCAGGTGTTTAGGCCAAAAGTCAGGTGTTTGTTCCAAAAGTCAGGTGTTTGTGCCAAAAGTCAGGTGTTTGTAATTTGGAAAGGAGAAAAGTGTCCCATGTAAGCCCACCTTCCGATTTGTTCCCACTCCTTATATGAAGATAATGTCTTCGCTGTAAGAATTTATGAAAGGTAGCTACTGGTAAACAAAATTACTGTGAAAGTTGTTTAAATGACTTCATAGTTAGACTTTTGAACTATTAAGTCAAAAAGTTCTAACCCTTGTTGTTGTGATTTGGAAGGGAAGGAGAACTTCTGGACTGAGTTACCTGAAGTGATGAAGAGTATCCCCAGTGGTCAGAGGGAGGTGATTGGAGCAGACTTCGATGGTCATGTTGGTGAAGGGATCAGAGGAGATGAAAAGGTGATGGGCAGGTATGGTCTTGAGGAGAGGACCAAGGAAAGACAGATGGTGGTAGATTTTGTGAAAAGAATGGAAATGGCTGTGGTAAACACCTATTTCACAAACAAAGAGGAGCACAGGGTGACATAAGAGTGGAGGTAGGAGCGCACACGTGGACTACATCCTGTACAGAAGATGCAACCTGAAAGAGAATTGAGACTGAAGGTGGTGACCGGGGAGAACCTAGCCAGACATCATAGAATGGTTGAATGTAGGATGACTCTGGTGATGCAAGAGAGGAAAAGAACAAAGGCAGAGCAGAAGATCAGATGGTGGAAGCTGAGGAAGAAAGGCGGGTGAACTTCAGGGAGGAGGTGAGACAGGCTCTGGGTCGTAGTGAAGAACTGCCAGATGACTGGACAACCACAGCAGATGTGATCAGGGAGACAGGTAGGAAGGTGCTTGGTGTCTCCTCTGGACAGTGGAAAGAAAATGAGACTTGGTGACGGAATGAGGATGTTCAGGAGAGTATAAGCAGGAAAAGGTCAGAGAAGAAGAGGTGGGATAGAAAGAGAGGGGAAAAAAGTAGGAATGGATAACAAGAGATGTAGAGTGAGGTGGCAAAGGCTGAACAAGAGGCCTGTGGACACTATGGAAGGAGAAAAGGACTGGGAGGGATGTGCAGCAGTTTAGGGTGATTAAGGATAGAAATGGAAATGTGCCTACCCGTGAGGAGAGTGTGAGGACCAGATGGAAGGAGGACTTTGAAGAACTGATGAATAAAGAGAATGAGAGCGGGAGAACAGCGGAAAGTGTGGACCTCTAAATCAAGAAGGCACAAGGATCAGGAATGTTGAAGTGAGAGCAGCTCTGCTAGATGCTTTATAGATGGTAGCGCCGAGCAGAAGACAGGAAGCAGAGAGAGAGAGGACGTGTGGTTAGTTGGTGTGACAGAGGACAGGGGGAGATGGAAGCAGATTATCCGCTGTGGAGACCACTGAAGGGAACAGCCAGAAGAAGAAGATTATAAGAAGTTGATTAATGTTTTTATAAGTCACATGACCGCACAACCAGGAAGTTAATATGAAGCGCAACATGGAGGATGAAAATGAGATTTGAATTTTTTTGTATGATATCTGTTATTTTCTTTAGATAAAGGACTAAAAAGGTGCGACCAGATGTGTGCGTCACTTTTAAGTGTTCTCTGGAAACAAGTGTTGTAAACCCGTTGTGTTGTGGTAAATGTTCTTTTCTGAATTTTCTCATGTTTTGTCTATTTGCATGTTTTTTGTTAAGTTGCAGCCTGTTTCGGCCACTGTACCCCGCAATACCCCAACGTTCCCCTCACAGAACATGTGCCCCCATTTGAGACAAATTGTCTTATGTGATATTGTGTTGGGTCGGACCAGTTTCCAATTATTTTCTAGTGTAAATTATTAATTTACTCATTATCCCTAACTGCTTGCCGGTTTTCACAGTGGCAGTTTTCACCCTGTGGGGAGTCACCAGTTCATCCCAAGGCACACGCATAGAGACAGAAGACCATTCACTCTCTCATTCACTCCTACCAGACATTTACAGTCATCAAATGTTTTCCGACTGTGGGAGGAAGCTGGAGAACCCGGAGAGAACTCGAAGAGAACCCTGAGAGAACCCCGAGAGAAATCTGGGGAGATCCCGAGAAAACCCAAAGTTAACCCGGATAGAACCCCGAGAGAAAGCCAGGGAGAACCCTCACAGGAACAGCGAGGACCTGCAGACTCCGTACTGAGGGGCCTGTAAAGGTGGATTGAAACCCAATCTTGCTGTGAGGCAGTGGCGCTGCTCACCGTGCTGCTTAGTGTAAATCAGTTTAGTCTTATTTAATAGAATCCGAGGAATTGATCAAATAAATGAATAAGTTGCATAGAAATATACGTTTTAGTATTTCTCATAAAGTATTAAAATCACATATCATTTTTTTGTTACTTTTCACAAGTTACTCAAAAAGCTAAAAAAAAAATATTTTCTCTGCCTGTGTTTTAAATAAATACCAATATTGAAATTTGTATCACAATATGCCACAAAATATTGCAGTATGAAAATAATTTTCTCTCCCAAATGTAAAAAAGATGTGATTAAATCTAAATATTGTTTATTTTAAGCACTAAATGGGTCCACTTTTGTGCTGTTTAAAAAGAAGGCTCAGGAGAAAGTGATCCCGAAGAGAATTAAACGCGAGCAAAAACAAAGACTCCAGGTGGGCTCTGAGCTCTGAGCCAGAACTCATTTACACAACGGACGCAGTCAGGTGACCCACACGGACCTGTCAATCGTTTCTGTGTTTGTTTTTCCTCACTCACCGCCATCGTCCTCATCAAAGGAGTTCATGCAGGGAAAGTAGATGGCGAGGGCTTCGAAGGATGCTGATAGGCTAATGCGACTCTGCGATCTCTCCATGTAGAGCCCCGTCGCCGGGCCCGGGTCGGCCGGTTTGGCCAAGCGCGGCTGGGCATTCTTCACGCGGAGTACGGCTCGCGGCGTCTTGGACGGCTGTCAGCTGCCCCGAACGGCAGATCCACCTTAGCCCGAAAAGACAAACCAACAACTGCGAGGCACACCGAATAAAATCAGTGAAAAAATTGGTTGCTGCAGAAGTTAACCTCAAAGATCGGGATGCTCCTCCTGGACGGTTTGCTGGATCAAATAAATGGATCTATCCTCAGGTAGTTAAATATTTCTGTTGATTTTAGAGGAGATTGGTTGTTTAGCATTTAGCTCTGGGGGTTGATGGTAGATCTCTCTCACGAACTGGTGGAGGTCCTCATCTTCATAACTAGATCTGCTCACAGGTCTGGGTGACAGTTAATTTCCGTCTGATTGTGTCTTCACTATGACATAACCTGATAAAACTCTGAATTCTGCTCATCAATCCAGCATCCTGGTTGTACATTCATGCCCGCTCCTCCTCGGATACTGCTGTAGGAGCAGAGAGGGTAGGAGACGCTGGTGGTGAAGGTGATGTTGACGCCCCGCTTGTTGAATTCTGTCTGAATCGAATCTGCTTCTGGGCGTTCCTGTGCTTTGAATGAACCACAGCTTGTCTTTATTCCATGCAGATAACCTGACTTTCAAACCGCAGGAGACGTGGGCTGCAGGAGCTGCTCCAGATCTGCCTTGTTTCCAATCCCACATCAGCCAAGGGGGTATTAATGGCAGCAGCAGTGTTTCCTGTGGGCAGATCTGTTGCATGTGCTTGATCTGAGCTGTCAATAAGTGAATGTGCCGTAAATGTCTTCTTCCCTCCTCGACCAGCACTGTGTCCTCCACCGCCCAACGCTCCACTGACTGTCTGCTCCTGAGACGGGAGACGAGAGAGAGGGAGGGAGGGAGGGAGGAGAGAGAGAGGGAGGAGAGAGGGAGAGGAGAGACAGAGATGGTGAGAGAGGTAGAGGAGCGAAAAAGAGAGAGAGATGAGGGAAAGTGAGATGCCAGAGACATGTAGAGAGATGAGAGAGAGATAGAAGAGCAAGAACGAGAGAGAGATAGAGAGAGGTAGAGAGATGAAAGAGAGAGATAGATGAGAGCGAGATGAGAGAGAGAGGTGAGAGAGAGTGGGGGAGGCTGTGCTGTTTAGCAGCTTGTGTCTCATTCACTGACGAGTCGCTTGGAGAGCAAGAGAGATACAGATGGAGGAGGGGGAAAAAAGGCGAAGGAGAGGAGACTGTTGCTGGCAGCCCAGCCAATCAAAACGGTGAATGCGGGAAAGGGGGCGTGGCTTAGAGACAATGCATGGCAGCGCAAGTTTACAGTGTCTTTTTTTTTCTCTTCGTCTATTAAGGGGTCATCAACTTTCACTTGCCGAAAAGCATCACATATAAATTAATGAAAGTCTGGGAAGTCTGTGGCTACATGAAGAAAGGCATGTGGTGCTGAAGAAGCTGGCCTTATATGAAATATCTACATTGTCATCGTCTACGTGGTGACATGTTCTTTTCCTGTTTTGGTCATCTACGTGATGACATATCTACTTCCTGTCATCATCGTCTACGGGGTGATGTATCTACTTCCTGTCATCGTATATGTGATAACGTATGTACTTCCTGTCGTCATCATCTACGTGATGACGTATCTACTTCCCGTCATCCTATACGTGATGACGTATCTACCTTCCGTCTACTATGTGATAACGTATCTACTTCCTGGCATCGTATATGTGACAACGTATCTATTTCCTGCCATCGTATCCGTGATGACGTATCTACCTTTTATCATTGTATACGTGATGACGTATCTACTTCCTGTCATCGTATACGTGAGGACGTATCTACTTCCTCATCACCATCATCTGTCATGATGATGGTGATGAGGAAGAAAATTGTTGCTAGATTTTTATTTATATAATTTACTTTTCTTTCAAATGAAGGATCATAATTTCTTATTATTTTATTATTCAGCATGGTGAAAAAAAACAATTGTGTGGAACCCCAATGTCAATGAACCAACTCGGGAAACCCCCGTCTGGACCTTGCCGATTCCCGGGGCCATGAATCCATGGAACTGTCTTTCCGCAACAAGGGACCCGACCAGTTACCACTTAACCCTTCAGGGTCATTGAAATATTCAGGTCGTCTCTGAATACATTTAATTTGCATTTATAAACCACATCATAGTCAATCATAGAAGCGATCCATTGGACTCTAAGGGTTAATGGTTTCAAGAGTCTAGTCTTCATGCTTTCTCTTCTTTGATGTTGAGGGTCCAGGCTTTTTCTTTAGCTGAATAACAAGTGTGATCCTCCATTTGTCAAAATGTGGGTTGTTCTTCCCCTCCCTGGAAGAAGAAGGTTAAAGCGATAACTCTAAACATGGATCATTTTAAAATCTTATATCCACATAGTGACTTAGTGAGAGGAAGAACTTGAGTGATTTGGGGAAAAGTCAGTTGTATATTTCCAACTCTAGGAGGAGCTTTATCCCTCGTCTGTGGAATGCCCTCCCTGACCATCTCAGGGCTCCACAGACGACTGACACATTTAAAAAAGGACTTAAAACTTTCCTTTTTAGCAGAATCTATAACCTTAAT
>VRLP01004756.1:0-44761 GCA_009660295.1 Lophius piscatorius
TGAAAATTTGGCTGAAGTTGCAAAAAAAATTATTATTTTTATTTACAGGAAGGAAAAAAAGTGAGGAAAAACAACACGTGTCCACAGACTGAAGACTATGAAAACAAAAGTGCACAGGAACAATCTTGAATAAACACAAAAATCTCTCTCTCATCACACTGCTATTCGACATCAGGTTTCAAAATGTCGTTCGCAAGTTGTGATGGTTAGAGGCTTAAATAAGATGAGCTCCCTCCTCTGGACCAAACAACTGCTGAACATATCAATTTACTTCATCTAAAGCATTATTTAATTCAAAACAAATCAAATCTTCAGCATCTGATTAAAAATATAATATTCACTTCATATCCAAGTGATATACCTTTACTATCATTTCACAAACTCATTAATAATCTGAATTACCTTCTAATCCAGAGAGAAATGGTTCAGTCCAGTAATCATGCAGCTGTGCACTGAGAACAGCCTCTATATAAGAGTGCACTAATCTCACACTCTGGTATGATGAACCCTGGCACTGTGAAAGGGAGCCTAAAACCATGTTGCAGGTTAACTATTACCTAGATACAGTTAATAAATGAAAACTGTGTATTTTGTTTCTGAAATAATATTTCACTGCAGGGGATGTTAATTATGAGGATTGACTAATCCATAACATGTTGTGGTCCGTGCACTCACAACCAACACAGAGGGGAAACGTGAGTATGGGTGACCAGGTGCTGCCAGCAGTAAGGGACGAATCCACATCAGGACAACAAACACTTTGTCATGTGTTCCTCGGCACACTGTCAATAGCTGCTGATCTGCATTGTTGATATCTTTTCTCCTTTCTGGTATTTAGTTACCGCACTGCCCAACCTGGTTGATGATGACAGTGCTCAGCAAATATGCATAAATCCAAATGAATTACAATTTGACCATTCAAATTCATGTCATATGGCACACATCTATAATAGTGACACAAATCTGATTTGCAAAGACTTGTTATTGTCTACCCATAGACACTAAGATATTTGACTTTGCCATGTTAAGGCAAATAGTCATAATTGTGTTACTTCAGATTTGTGATGTAAAGCCATCATAGGGAAACTGAGCAGCTTTTTCGGATCTTTCTGCTCTCTGATTTGGTTTAAAATAGTTTGATATTACAGTAAAAATGGCATCATATTCATTGGTGGCCATATTAAACAGGAGGTTTGTGGATGTAGTGAGAGAGGACATGTAGTTGGTTGATGTGACAGGGGAAGATGTAGAGGACAGGGCAAGATGGAAACAGATGATGCGCTGTGACGACTCCTAAAGGAAACAGCAGAAATAAGAAGAACGTGAACATAAAACCACCGTGGTAAAGGATGGGAGATATCCGCAATTCTTTTTTTGAAGCAAAATTAATCCTAATTAAGAATCAAGATCTAAATGGAAATTTTTTTTAAAATATATGCGCTGTTTTTGTGATCCAGTACTCTAACTGTTAGATTCTAATAGTAACAGATCACATTAAGTTTAGAGTGTATCTTGTGAAAGTGACTCCTCTAGCTCAGATAAAGTGTGATAGTGGTGTGGATAGATGCTGGGTTGTCTCGTGAAGGGCACTAAGACCCAGTGGAGAGCGGAGGCACAGGTTCATTGCCTGGAGAGAAGCCGGTTAGTAGAAAGGGAGTAGCATTGGGCAGGACATCCAAGGAGAGGCATATCAGATTACACTGCACATGCTTGCAGAGATAAGAACCAATAGATACTCTGCAGCACGGGAGCAGTTTCTCGTGTCAGACCCTCTCCTCTGTATCTGCTGGAACTATTGCTAGCCAGATGGATGGATAATGTAGGGTTTTTCTATTGATACCAATGAGAAGCAATCATGCAGCTGAAACATTTCTTTTTTGCCACATTGCCACATTATGTTGGATTTCCCATGAGTTACAGTCCCTATCGACACTGCATGTGAGCTGGAATGGATAACTTAGTGGAAATCCATAGTTCTCGCAAACCCGTGGGACATAACTCATTTCATTAGGTCAGTCCAACCCCCTCGCTAAAGATTTATCCCTATGCACACCATTTATTATCACATGACGTAATTGTACTCAGTGTCATCACATTGGATCCGCCAGCTTAATTATAATTCATCATTGCGGAGCACGATCTCTCACAACCTTTTCAGTCAAGAGAAATATCAAATTGCCTTACCAGTGTCGAATACTGATATTAATGTAAACTAATTATTTTATGTGGATGGTGCAAGGATGATCTTTGATTGTAACCTCACTTTTTTCAGATATGGGAAAATTGTATCCACCAAGGCCATCCTGGACAAAACTACCAACAAGTGCAAAGGTGAGGAATAAAGGTACCAGCTGGGTTTAAGTAACCGAGGTTTCGTATGTAAATATGTAATATTTATGTAATTTCCATATATTCATATGGAAATTACATACTAAGATAAAGTATGTCTGTGGGATCTTTGTGTTCAATTTTAAAATGTTGCTTTCTTCTTCAAATTCTAATTTAACACCAGAATGCTCAATGACAATCGAAGATGCTAAGGTTTGTTGGAACCCAGAGTTCTGTTGTCTTAATAACGCTAACTATTGGGGAGCATCACATTTGGTTTAAATATAAGACCTTTTGCATAATAAAGAAAAAGGCAAAAGTACCTACCTACCAAATCTTACAGTATTTAAATTGTGACAGGGAGTCAAAACAAGGTATATTTAAATAAGGTGCCTTCTTGAAAAATGTTTTACCTGTGTTTAAAAAAATGCAAGTTATACTTTCCTCTCTTCCGATGTTCCTTTTCTGGCATGATTAGGGTTGCAGCTAACAATTGTGTGCATTGTTTTCTTGATTGATTGAGGAATGCCTCTTACAAACTCTTGTTTATTTTACTAATGGAGATTTTGTGCTTGCTATCATAGAATAAATATAAAATATGATCAAATAAAATAGAATATGGGTGGGAGATGATTCGTGAGCAGCAGTATGGTTTCATGCCAAGAAAGAGAACTACAGATGCGATACTTTGAGAGCGCTGATTGAGAAGTGCAGAGAACGTCAGAACGAGTTACATTGTGTCTTTGTGGATTTAAAGGAAGCGTACAACAGAGTGCAGAGGGAGGAATTGTGGAATTGCATAAGGAAGTCTGGAGTAATAGAGAAGTATGTTAGAGTGATACGTTAGACAGCAATGAGGTGTGCAGTAGGAGACGGATAGGTTGAAGGTGGAGGTGGGATTACACCCAGGATCGGCTCTGAGCCCCCTCTTTTCTGCTATGGGCATGGACAGGCTGGCAGATGAGCTCGGATAACATTGTGATCAATAGTGAGAGCAGGGAGCAGGTGGAACAAAACCGGGAGAGGTGGAGTTGTGCGCTGGAGAGAAGAGGAATGAAAGTCAGTCGCAGCAAGACAGAATACATGTGTGTGAACGAAAGGGAGGCAGGTAGAACGATGATGACGCATGGGGTAGAGGGGAATAAGGTGCAGGAGTTTAAGTTTTGGGGTCAACTGTCAAAAGCAACAGTGAGTGTGGAAAATGTTAAGAAGAGAATACAGGCAGGGTGGAGTGGGTGGAGTAGAGTGTCAGGAGTTATCTATGACAAAAGAGTTGCAGCAAGAAAGAAAGAAAAGGTTTACAAGATGGTAGTGAGAGCAGCTCTGCTTAGAGACGGTGGCACTGATTGAGATGGTTTGAACCCCTGAAGAGGAGGGATACTATATATGTTGATAGAAGAATGCTGGAGATGGAGCTGCCAAGCAGCAGAAAAAGGGAAACAACAAGGGGAAGTTTCCAGATATGGTCAAAGAAGACATGCAGTCAGCGGGTAAGATGTAGAGGACAGGGGAAGATGGAATTAGATAATCTACTCTGGAGACCCCTAAAGACAAAAGCTGAAAGAAAGCAGGATGAATGATTATGGATTAGTTGACTAAATACTTCAGCAATCATTATTGTATTTATTTGATATATTATTGTATTATGTTTTAGATTTTTTTTATACCTCTCGAGCGTGGTTTTGAATCAATAAGTGGAATTATGATCTATATATATATATATACTTATACATTACTCTTCATTTATTTTAAACACTTTCATGGTAACAGGAAAATATTTTTGTAGGGTTGGATTTGCACTTTTTGCACCACTCTGTTTTCTGATCACACACTAAAGCTATGCATGATACACAAGTTAAAAATGATATGCCTCTGTTCACAATCCTCTGGTAAGAATCACTCATTGTCAAAACTTGTATGTCTTGCTGCATGTCTGGGTCCCTGCAGGCTATGGCTTTGTTGATTTTGACAGTCCAGCCTCAGCTCAGAAGGCAGTGATGGCGTTGAAGGCGGGGGGAGTGCAAGCTCAAATGGCCAAGGTGAGAACCCCACTACAGATCTCAATACTTATCAGCTTAGTTCAGATTGATGGTCCAAGTTGAATTCTCATATTAATGGAACTTTATTGATATATGGATATTCTTTTGTTGCTCATCCAATACATACACTCATATAAATTAAAGACCATCTCCAAGATATAGTCCTTCCCCTCTGGGTCGGATCTGGAGAACGTCATCTTCATTTCCTATATTCTGGATTACTGTAATTCTTTGTATTCAGGGTTAAGCCAAAGACCACTTTTATGTCTTTACTTTGTTCAGAATGCCGCCGCTCCCGTTTTAAAGAACACTAGGAGAGAAGACCATTGTTATACCCTGTTATAGAATCTCTTCATTGGTTACACGTTTTAGAATACATTTGATTTGATTAGATTTTTCTGACGGCATGCTTTTCAACAAGATACCAGGCTAAATTCCTTCTAAGTGTGACTTACTTTGGCATAAATCTTTTTCTGATTCTGATTCTGAGGAAAATACCAAGATTTAAGAAGAAACAAGCTTCTACCTCTCTGGTGCACTTAATTTCTTTTAAATGTAAAAAACAATTATATACAAGGCATTTTTATTTAATAATTTATTACTTACCATCAAAATAAAAAAAAAGTGTTTGCGTTTTCTTTGTTAATTATGTTTTAAAAACTTTGAAGTAAAAAAATGTAATTGACCAAAATCTGTGTTGGAGGGTCTGACATTATTTGATATTTGTAATCAGAATCAAATGTAAATGTCGCATCTCCAATCTCTAAACACATTTCATTTGAGGATTTGGCAAAGATACAGCATTCATTTAAATTTATTACACAGCTTCCAAAATCTTCTTCTGTGGCTTTGTGACTCGCCTGGCTCTTCGAGATGGAGAATAAAAAAAAAGATTGCCATCCAATCAGTGACGATACAAATCAAGTCTGGATTATTAATTCCAAGTGAAATGATTAATTGATAACTTTGTAATTTAGCTGCTCTTAGCTGCCCAGTTTGGTTTTCAACTCTTTCTTTAAGTGTGTTAAAGAAAGAGTTTTCAAACTCTTTCTTTGATACACTTTCTTGACGTGTTTTTTTTCTTCTGCTGTACGAGCCTAGGCTAAGGAATAAGCCATTTAAGCTTCAGTTTGTGTGTGTTTGCTGGGTGGTGCACAAATGCACATATGGGTGGAGGCTTAAACCAGTGGGTATAAAGTCACTGTAGGATATGTTGTTCACAGATGCACAAAGGTACATGTTATTACACGTGTACATGATGTCTGTGTGTGTGTGTGCGTGTGTGTGTTGTGCTCCATAGTGGTGACGGTGTTGAGGGAATGTGTCCCAGGGCCAGATCTCTGAGCTCTCTGAGCTCCCGGTACAAAGGAGCAGTCTGTTCTCCCTGGTGGCATCTGACTCAGTGTCTGAGCAGCTCCCCAGTCAGTACGGCCCTCTGCCCAACCACCCACCCTGTCAACGCACACACTCCTCAATCACAAATACACTTGTACAGCCATCAGCCAGATTATGACACACACTCACAAAGATGCACCTCCACATACACACTTCACACACCCTTGGAAATCAAATCTCTCCTTAAGCTGGATCACTGATATTCACACGGCTCCAGCTCACAAAATAAGTTGATTCCACTCTCGCCTTTAGTCCCGGTTTACAAGAAGGCTTATTGTTGCGTCAGATTTTCGCTGACTCAGTCTGACTCAGGAGGACGAGGGAGCTGAAGGAGAAATCACCTTCGGCACGGGTCGTAATGGCACATGCATTATTCATAGAACGGGAAAATAATTCACTCCACATGTACAGTTTTCAATCACGTTTGCACTCTGAGATAATGAAAATGTACATCAGTAAGTAGGGGGTAGAGAATGGTTATACGATGCTGTTGATCAAAATACATTTGTTTTAGTAGGAGGAAAAGAAAGGGGAGAGGAAATCTAACAGAATACCTCATAAGCATAAATTATACCGAGAGTTTATGAGTTTATTTATTCTTATAAATTAAATTCAGATTTGGAAAAGCTGCATAAATTGTCTGATTTATGTAAGCCAACAGAGCCACTATCTGCTCCTGCATTCAAGGTCGGTATTACCACATGAATATAACTGCATGAACGCAAGTAAAATACTATTACAACAACCAAGGAAAAAGGATGACGATGTCTGCCCAGGGGGAGATGTTAGCATAATGCCTAAGATGTCCTCCAGATCATTTCCAAAGATCTGTCCAAAGTGTCTCTGCTGTTATTCTCAACTGAGCCCAAGTGCATAATCACTTTAGTTCCTCCGTGGATGGACAGCCATTTGAAATTTAATTATGCTTTGATATCACATTACCTGGACCTTTCATCCTCTTAAGAGGCCAGCCTCATACAGTGGGCCTGTCTTCTATCCTTCTGGTAATAACACGTGGGAGAGGAGCGTAAAAGACAAAAAGGAGAGGGTCAGATTAATAAAAGTAGAACAGGTAGAAGCATAGTGAGTGGGATTGACAGAGTTCCACCTTACGTCCAGCCAGAATACTATCTCTATCATCGCTGGATTTCTGTATGCATGCAGCTCCCTGTTCCATGCAAGGCCAAAATGAAATTCTCCTTCAGCTTCAAACGCTCAACCTTGTCTCCCAACCAAACCGCCTACTAACTTTTTAACATTGTGCATCTGCCACCCATCAATCATACATCTCACCCACTTCCTGTTAAAAGGTGATACAAATTCCTTCACAATACCGCCGGCAGCTTCTGAGTGAATTCTGATATTTGAATGGGCTCTTTACATCAGGATGCCTTTGTGATTCTGTGTCGAGGAATTTAGGAGCGTTCTGCCTCTGGTGCTCATTCCTTAAACCTTTCTTGGCACCTCCATTCAGCAACAGGAGCAGGACCCCACCAACCTTTACATCTCCAACCTGCCTCTTTCCATGGACGAGCAGGAGCTGGAAAACATGTTGAAACCCTTCAGCCAGGCCATTTCAACTCGCATCCTCCGTGACGCCAATGGGACCAGCCGAGGAGTGGGTTTTGCCAGGTCAGACTTCTGGTTATATCAACATGTGTGCATTCGGACAGCTGGTTAAAGTTTAGTGTCATTTAGTAATGACATAGCCACATGGTCTTTGAGGAAAATTTCCAGTTACACAGAGAATATTTTCAAAATGAGTATAGTCTCTTAAATTTTATTTTGGCTGAGTGAGCCCTCTGGTGGTAGGAACATCTCATTCTGCAGTCTTTATATTAACTTGTCATTGTTAAACAATTGTTCCAATTCATGCTTTCCCATAGGATGGAGTCAACGGAAAAATGTGAAGCCATCATCCAACATTTTAATGGAAAATACATCAAGACTCCACCTGGAATATCTGGTGAGACATTGTGTTTGTTTCCACCACGTGCCTTCGTGATATGATCTTTTTAGAAATTAGCATCCTGAAAAATGTCACCTGACATAGGGTTATCTTATCATTCTGGCCTAGTGCCGCCTGAGCCATTATTGTGTAAATTTGCTGATGGAGGCCAAAAGAAGCGTCAAAGCCAAGGGAAATACCTGCAGAACGGCCGGCCCTGGACGAGAGATGGGGAGACTGTGAGTTGATGACTTGTCTTCACATCTGCATGACTACTGTGAGAGAACTGTATTATGCTTGCAATGTAGGTCGTCATTCATGACCAAGTGTTTCCTTCAGGGAACGATGACCCTTACCTATGACCCCGCCACAGCTTTACAGAACGGGTCAGTACTACTAGTCTGACAAATCTATTGTTTCACAGGGGGAGGGGGACCAGAATGTGTGGATTGAAAGTTTGTTTTTCTGTTTGCAGGTTCTATTCCTCTCCCTACAGCATTGCCCCCAACAGGATAATTGGGCCGACCCCCATCCCTCCATACATGCATTCACCTGTGTCCACCTACCAGGTACTTTCAAATGTCAAAGCTGAGTAGTTAATAGTACAGCAACATTTTTTGGACTTTAATTTCTTGTCTATTTCAAATTTGATTGAACATTTGTACATGGTGGACGTCTGTCTTTCTTGTTCTTGCAGGTACACAACCCGTCCTGGTTACATCATCATTCATACATCATGCCGCCCACAGTGAGCATTTTGAATTTTATAGCTGTTGTCCTTGCTCTCTATCGTTTCATGGGGAGAAGCCCTTCAATATTCTGCTGCTTTCATTGTGTTCGATAGTTGGGACCGACCCACTTGTGTCCGTAGTGTTCACTGTTGGTACATTGCAGCAGGTGACGGTGCCACTGACAAACAAAACCCTGGTCTAAAATAAATGGTACAGATTTGTCCTGCTATTTTAAGGGTGCTTTAGATACATATATGATAAGATGAGCATTGTTAGGCCAGTTCTCAGCGTGTGCACGCTCCTGCCCACCACCTGCGTCAGTTCTTCGTATCTACCGGTGCCTCTGGGTTTCACTGTGATGTGGGATCTTTTGAACAGGTTAAATACTGTGCAAGATCAATTAACTTCAGATCATTGTGTCGGTTTAGCTGATATTAAGTCAGGCAATGTCAATAAAGTTTTCTTAATTAATTTTCTATTAATTGACCCTAACCTAACTCAATATGTCCCCATCTGTTACTCAATCCTCAGATTGCGATCGGCGTGCATTACTAGCATGAACGAACACACAGAGATGAGCAGCACTCTTCCTTCTCTTCACTTGAGTTATATATCAGTCTATTTACTAACAAAGGCTATAACAGGAGGATGGGAGCCGGTCCAAAAGCCAAGGACATCAAACCTATCCCTCAGTGTGAAAATAGTGTCCTTTAAAAAGTAATTTAACAGATTACGAGGCACATGGTTTTTTAAAGTGAATGGGAGATCACACTCTGGTTTAGTCCATGTTAAATGCACTAATGAATGGACAAAGTCCAGTTTGCACCTTGAGTTTACTTTGTACTCAGATTAAGTTCCGTAAAACTTGCAATAGGGATTTGAACACGCCCTGAATGCACTTGCACCACAAAATTTTAGACCATAACCCAGTGATTGTTCAATTGCTTAATTGTTTCAAATTCTACAAGTACTGTTTTTGTTTTCATAGGGAGCAGTACTGACTGCAGGAATGGACCATGCCATGTCCATCCAGCCAACCTCAATGATTGGGCCCCTGACGCAGCAGCTCAGCCACCTCGCCATGGGAAGCAGCGGCGCCGTCAGTATTCAATATTTTATTATATTTACAGTATTTAGCATTTAGCCAGTTCTTTGAACTGTTGACAACTAGGTGACTCAAAGTGGTTGCTAAAAAAAACATTACAATCTTTACGTGCAAAAGTCCCTTTAAGTGATGTCGGCAAACGTCACACATCCCAAAGGGATGAGGAGGGAGATGATTTCAGCTTTTCCTGTCTATTTATGCACTACTTTTCAGGTAGTTGTTGGAGACTGACCACTGACAAATACTTATGGGGGACAAAATTGGGTTATATTTTTGCAAATTGAGTAACTCAACAAGATAATATGCGGATGAGATATGCTTCTTTATAATTTAGTATGATACAAACATGTTTAATTCATACATTTCAAGTCTAAATGAATGTCCCTAAGTCTTTGGGATTTTTTCTATTGTAAAGTTCCTATGGACGTAGATTTCGTACCGGAAGTTTTAGGAGCAGAAAGGCTTTTCACTTAATGGAAAGCAACTGGCATTTCTTCTCGCACACCAACATCGAGCCAAGGATAGTAGAATAGTAGTAGTGGTGGTGATGGTCCAGAGGTGAGATAAGTGGCTTTCAGCTTCCTGCAGTTTGAAGTATTATCTTTAGAACACCGGTAATCTTATTTAATAATAATAATAATAATACATTTAATTTATAATGCACTTTACATTTGGATCAAATCTCAAAGAGACAGTGTGACGAAATAGCAGCAAAACATGAGAAACATTTTAGAATATTGTTCATCTTTGCTACTTTAAGGATTTCATTAAAAAAAAATTCTGCATGTGTCATTTTGTTCCTATAGATGTTGAGAAATTTATACATATAATACAGGATGACATATTTCTGGTGCTACTCGGACACGTCTTCACTGAGTTCGTACGGTGTTTTGAGTGTTTAATCATCAGACACCCTCTCCCGGGTGACCCAGCCAGGGGTGATTAGATCTGGACGCTATCTTTCAAAGATCACGCCCTCCCAATCCACCGCCGCCATGACCCCTTTTCGGTTGCCTCCAGGATGTTTTGGGTGGCTCTTCTTCACTGCTGTCCACGTGCACCAAAGAGTTTACTGCGGCTCTCTAGCCATTCCCCCCGTATCGATGTGTCCAGCTGTTAGTATTTGTCCCTTTTGCACTCTATCTCCCAGGGGGAGGGTCAATCCCAGTGAGACCACTTGCTCAGTTATTTCAATGTTGACCCCACGTCTGGGCAGAGCGAAGTGGTCACAATGTTCTCTCGAAACTTGGAAGTGACTTAATCTCATCTAGTATAGTCAGCTGCATGTGGCAGCTTTCTGTCACTGCTCTTGACCCAAGAAAATGATAAACACCTGGAGTTGGTCCTCGGGCGCCACACAGTGGCTGCCAACTGCTCTGAATATTTTCATAAACTGAACTGCACTGTTCAAGATCGTTTATGTGACACTATACTATTACCTGTTGTGTCTAATGAATGTAACCCAAATTTATTTTCTTTCAGTATATGCCTGCTAACACATCTTTGCAGGGGACCTACATCCCCCAGTACACCCAAGTGCCTGCCACCAACATCTCAGTTGAGGTAGTGACCTTTGTACTACTACAACAGTTTAATAACAAATTGTGAAGTGAAACAATCACTCACGGTTTTGATATTTGCTGCATTCCCCTCAGGAAAGTGCCGTCCAACAACCCGTTGCCATAGAGACACCCACAGATCACACAACCTACTCCTACCAACATAACAAGTGAAGAAGTGTCAGAGGTGAGAGATGATATCTTATGTCTGTGTGTGGGTCTTTATCAAAAAACACCTTCTCCTCTTGAAGTGTTTCTGCGACAGTCAATCTTGTTTCTGATTGGCTGCTCTTTCCACCTTGTGTCAGATATTCCTCTGGTGCCAGACTCTCAAGGGCCCCAAGTGCTGAAACTGTGACTCTGCACATGAGGCCACGGACGCTCGGGAGGAACGTGGACTGTTACACAGAATGGACAAAAAAAAGATATTTTCTACCAACTCATAGTTTCAAACAAACTCTTTTGCTCCAGCAAGCGAGGCTGGAGGACGACAGGCAATGACAAACAAATGTAAGAACATAACGAGGAAAAATAGGAAATCTATTTTGGTACCAGTCAAGAAAAACTCACACACACACACGTTGGGAAAGTTGTTTTTTGAGCGCTATTCATTTATTTTTTTTCTAACACTACTCTGGGGAACGAGAATGAACCCAGGAAAAGAACATTTTAACACAAGGCTTTATTTTGAGTCATGTTTTGTTTTTGACCTTTTGTAAGATATGCTATTTTTATTTCACTCTTTCTCTGATACTTTCAGGCCTGCCTTTTTGTATATAAACCTTTTGTTTGGGTGCTTTTCTAGCCTCATGCGTCCTCGGTGGAATGGTCGGTGCAAATGTTTGAAATACAGAAAACCAAACAGAAGTCGTTCACACAGCTGATGACAGACATGGTGCTGATTTGGTTAAGCTTCTGATGAAGCGGCAGCAAGGTGCACAACCTGAACATGTTCTGTTGGCACTTGAATCTCATATTTTATACTTCCAACAATCTCTATGAAGCTTTAGACAATCAGAAGATTAAAAAACGGAGAAATAATTTGAGATGATGGTTGTTAAAGGCAAACATCCTTAAAAAGAGCTGCAGAGATTGAAAGCATTCCAGAGACTCTTTTATCAGAAATATTTGTTCACTTTGAGCTGTCCCACTTGATGAAATCCAAAGTTTCTAAACAGGCATCACATTTCACACATAGCTGCCTGTAAAAAAATAGGTTTAAAATCATTTAGATCGGTATCTTTATTTCTTTTTTATTTAGTAATACTTCATTCAGTCATTTCAGCAACATTCTACCAAATTATACCAGACATGGCAACACATAATGCACATTGCTGTATATTTTATCCTCATGTCATTTTTGTAAAAAGGGAAGCTAAATCTAAATTAAACAAAGAATCAGATGTTAATTAAATTGTTATGGAGTCTGTCCTGTTGTATCTTCATGAGATACTCTTAAGGCCAGTGTAAAGCTTTAATATTGGCCATTGTGGTGTTTGCATCTTTTCACCATCATATTTTTTTACATCTCTTATTTAATGTTTTTTAGTTCAATACTTTTAAGATTAACCCTATTTTTCAAAGAAGCTTTGATTTTATTTTTATAGTGTTGTGCGCTTTAACAGTGAGAAATAGATGTTTTCAACTTTTTTTAAATGGTGATTTGTTGTATTTTTCGCATGTACGTGGTTTCCGTGTTTTTGTCGTCAGAGAGGCTTTACGTTTTTTTGCAGACATTTCCGTTCTGTATGTGTCGCAATTATTGGCACTTTGTGAACATAACTCCTGATTATGGATGGATTATGTAAACTACGTTCAGATGCATTGTGAATGAGTAGTGCCCCAAACGTTTGGGAACAATAGTCAAGAAATCTATCTGCAAAACCTCAACTTACCTCATGCATTATATCAGAGCAATGTAGACTCCGTTTGTGTTCTTGGCTCACAGGCAATGAGCACCAACAGTAGGCCACATGGCTACTCACAACTGGTACTGTGTCCATATCCTTTAACTCTTCCTTCAAATGTTTGTAAAACACCCAAGGTCTGATCTATGCAATTAATTTATTGTCGTTATAAATGCTATTCTGCGAGAGATCCAAGAGAAAATGCTCATTGTGACAGAATTGTTATGAGTTCACCTAGTCATCCATGGGTTTGTTTTCTGACTGACAACTTCATTGTTGCTGCAAAAAGGATTTATATCATACAAAAATATGGTTCTTTACAGGACTGTAAAAAAAATAACTGTCAATGTGCTTTATGCAAATGAAGGTGGATGGCACATTTGTCAACCCAGCTTTTATTTTGAGAGGACACCACATGGTTGCATTAGATGTTAATCCTCCATTCCATCCAATTCTGTGTTTTGTCTGTGCGTCTCATCTAGTCCTGTTTGTTAAGCTTTCTTGCTGAGTAACGGTTTCACGCATGAAACCATACGTTTCCGGGAGAAAATCTAACTTTACAGAAATGCCTTAGATTTCACTGGAAGCGGTAGTTTTAAAGTGCTGCTTGGATCATTTGGCTTTGACCTCTGACTGGAATGTTTTTCTCTCATGCACTGCTTTATGTTTTGAAACGATTTGTTACATCAAACTACTCGAGTATAGATTTATGAAGCAAATAAATATTTACAATTTTCTGTCGATCTATTGAAGAACATCATAAAGGTAGCTTATTGAGTCTAAAGAACTATTGCTGCTAAGTTTTGATTGAGGAGTCGAATAAAATCTTTTTTCTGAAGGTCATTCAATGTAACTATGGGGTCCATTTGCAAATCATGTACACTGACATCAATGCAGTCTGTTTTGTGGATCAAACCTCCCCTCAGTACATTTTTGTCTTTGCCATGACCCAGGTCTTTGTCTTCTTGGTAGAAGAAAAACTTCTACAATTATTGAAACTTTTGACTGGGTTGGATATTGAACTTGACTTTTTTTAATAAATCTTTTTTCATAGAGCTGTGACGAATTTTATTACATGAGGGATCATTTGAACATTTTACCCAGTAGAGTTGACAATGAGCCACAAATAAGCAGGGACACGCATCCAGGTTCTCTCATGTTTATCAAATGTGACATTTTCTGATCTCAAACCCAGCGGTTTAGAGATCAGGCACAAAGAACAGTCACAAGACATGAGAATTTATTACTAAAACAAGACTTCAATGTAGGTAAAAAATATAGCAAATACAAAGAAGAAGTATATTACTTTTCAAGAGGATGTATGTTTTTTAAGTATATACAAAGTTCAAAATATATTGAGTTTACCAAAAGTTGCTGTCAAATGAAGAAAATACATAAAATAGACTCTAAACCTTAATTTACATTCTTTCATCAACACCAATGGGTCAGAATAAAATGGGAAAACATTTTTAACCTGCAGTTTTAGTGTGAAACCATAACCTCTGATAACTATTCCTACTTTGCCGTTACAGCAATGTCCTATTTCAAGTCTTTTTTACATTTTAAATCAGACAAATTACAAAAATAGTCTGGCTTCTGTTGAAATGTTGATATTATGGAAAGAACAGTCTCACGTCCAAATATATATTTTTTTAGACGATTTCAGTTCCCTGGCAGTTTTATATTGTCAGGGTTATGTGGATTCTCCTTTGCACATACCAAAAGTATCAAACACTGAAAACAGGTTTTAGTATGACTGTCATGAAGAATCATGCAGCACCTTGTGTTTTCTCCCTGTAAGGAAAAAATTAGTAAACTTTGTACGTTTGCAGCTTAGAGTGTCATTTCAAAAAGTTATCTGGCAGGGCAATAAAAAATTAAATAAAAAAAGACGCAGTGTTGCAGCTGCTGTTCTGAGGCTCCACGAGTGGACCAAACAAAGTGGATTAAAGTCCTGTGAGGCAGTGCTGAACGCTTCAGCATCATCCCATCAGCTAAATCAACTGAGGGATGAGAGGATGCAGAACATCAGAGCAGGTTCCAGATGTGAGCTAATGCTGCTCTCAGAACAGGACTGGTGGAGGTATATCCAGCTGGTCAGCATAGCTAAGCCACTGGTTCAGCTCCCGTTTGTAACATCACAAGTCAACTAGATGAGATTCATCTGAATGACATCACAAAAGTTTATGGTTGACTATTTCCCAAAGAATCCTTCTTCTAAAGTATGGCATGTGTTCCTGGGAAAAGAAAAGTAACATCATACTTTTTAAGGCCATCATGATGGATATGGGATAAATCGCCTTTGTGGATGTGGTGAGTTGTTACCTGTGTGAATGTGATTGCCTTGTCTTTGGTAATGTAATCTGCATATTTGCATGTGAACATTCCACAGTCACTACCGTTCATCTGCTGTGGGATTTCCTGAAAGCAAAAAAGGGAAAAAAAGATATTATTGGACAATAAATTACTAATCATCAGTACGGCTTTAACAGAATATTTTATGATGAATGATCATCCCATTACTTTCAAAGCAACACTGAAATGTAAAACAAAAAGTCACATTTTAGTATTCGCGCTTTTCATACATAAATCCTGTGTTAGGGTATTTTGTTCTTGACAAAAAAGATTAATTAAAAAAAAAAAAATTCTTCATTTGGTATCGAGCTTGATATAACAGCGCCAACAAATTTAGAAAAAAAGACAGTGAGGTAAAGCAACATTTCAAACAATGCAATAAATTAGAAACAGTTAATATAAAGCCTTTCATGACAGACAGCACATTTAAATCAGCTGGTAGCCAGCAAACCACAGGTAAATGGACTACTAATAGCACTTTCCTTGTCTCGTCAACCACTCAAAGTGCTTTAGACCACGAGAAGACATTCACTCATTCATACATTTGCATGAAATCAATCACACTTCTGGAACACATCTGGCTTGGTTTTGTTTGTTTTTTTAAATGTATTTATTTGGCTCCCATTAGCTGCCTCTAAGGTAAAAGCTATTCTTCCTGGGGTCACATAACCCAACATAAAATAAAACAAGACATAACATGTGCAATAAGCCGAAAAATCTTCATAAAGAAAATTCACCAACATGGATTTCAATTCCATCATGGTTGCTCACTCACTAATTAAAATTGGGGTTATTGTTATTTGTAGTCTCATGAAGCCTGCATCACTGACTGCTTCAATGATTATAATAATAAAACATTTAATTTATAATGCACTTTACATTTGGATCAAAGTGCTACAAAGTAAAAGCAGATAAAAGCATCAATAAAAAAATTACTATATAAAAACATGACCAAAAAGTAGTAATGTTAATTAAAGTTATAGGTTCAAATTCAATTAACATAGGTTCAATTATGCTTGGTATCTAATTCCAAGATGTGATATCTCTACATATCACTGGTCTACAAAGTGTATTGGTTTTGGGGTCCTTTTTTTATTGTTTACCCTACTAGCCTGTCAACTATGATGGCTATGTTGGTCTCTCACTTAATTTCTTTGTGAATGCAAACAATGTGGTAGTTTGCTGTTACGTAAGTGCCATCCAGAATTAAGATATATAATTATCCCTTATGGGATAAATAAAGTTATTCACAATAATCTAACCTTTTATTCAAGTTACAAAACTTAAAAATATTAAACATTTCCAGTACTATTTCATATACTTAGGTTAAACTGTTTGAGTAGGTACTCTGAAGTGGTGATCAATGACTTCCTGTTTTACTAGGGTATAATTATGAGGTGACAACGGTCTTAACGGTCTTAAATGCTTTCACAATGAGAAAGACCAGAGAACACAGCAATTATGTGTGAAGAAAAGTTGTGGAGCTACACAAATCTGGTATTAGATAAAAAGAAAATCTCTCAACAATTCAAATGACGGGATATATTAAAAACCAGCATGGAAGACTATGTGGTTGCAAACTGACCGCCACACACTGTGTTGAGGATGGTTTGACTGGCAAAAGGATTTCTAAGGATTACAGCTACAGAATTACAGAGGTCGTCAACTACATCGTTGGGACAGAAAGTCTCCCTAACCACGATCTGATAGCACCTACACAAGTTGTTTGGGAGGGCAGCCAAAAAAGCACCAACATTTTGCCAAACACCAATAGGTCTTTCAATGGAACAAGGTCATAGGTCAGTTAAGATTAGAGCTTTCGGCAACAAACATCAAAGATAGGTGTGGCCTAGTAAGAAAGTCACTGGGAAGTCTGGTGGTGGATCTCTGATGCTTTGGGGCAGTTTTTCTTCCAAAGGCCATGGTTGAACCTTCCAACAGGACAACGATCTTTAGTACACGTCCAAATAAACCCAAGTATTGTTCAGAGATTACAAATTAAAGATTTTGCCATGGCCAAGTGTTAACCTCAGAATCTGACAGAATTGGAGTTTCTGTATGGGGGAACGGTCTCAGACCTTCTCCATTTGTTCTCAAACCTCATCATACGCTACAAAAGGAGACTCAGAGCTGATATGGCAAAAGAGGCTGCAAAACATATATGCAGGGTGGCATTTGTGCTTTAAGAGAATATTTGTTTTATGCTTAGAATGTAACTTTTGTTTTTATTTTGTTACTTAATTTAGAGGTTGGAGTAATTTGAAGTAAAGATCATGGGTAGAGACAATTAAGACACCTTTTGAAAGGGTTCCAATAATTAGGGAGGGCACTGTATATCCCTGATGACACTAGATAGATGGCTTGCCAACCGGTCCGCCACTGTGAGTCATCAGAGACTGGCATACATTTCTGCTGTGTTCCACTTATACCTAGCAGACAAAGCTTTGCAAGTTTTGCAGCTTTCATCTGATGTATTTGCCGCTTAAACAGATCTGCTTGGCGGCACTTGAAAAGATGCAAAACTAATGTTTATGTTACCAAAACCCAAGCGGCAGAGGTAGGAAACGAGGAACATCGTGCAAAACATGTAATTTCTCTACACTTTTTCTTAACACTATTATCAACATGTTTCTCCATGACAGCTTCTCATTGAGTGAGACACCAACTCGACCAGTTCAATATCAGAGTCTTTCAGTGATAGACAAAGCTGATATGCAGTATTATAATTATTATAGTGGAATTTCCAGTCTGTGTCTTCCAGTCGAATATATTACCTGTTGCCATTTACAACTTTTAAAATAACTCTGGTCCTGTATATCCAATCACAGTTAAATGTAGTTCAGATTGAAATGTATTCCTTAATTAAGTAACTGTATAGCTCTATTGTCTGCAGATAAAGAGCGGCACCGAACTTATCCAAAGCATAAGTATGGAGTCAAATTCCTGCCGCAACACGATTCACGTGCACGAAAACACGATTTGCAAGCAAAAAAAGTAAAGTAAAGACGGTGTGATTTGCGAGTAAAGACAGTGTGACTCGCAAGCAAAGACAGTGTAATTCACAAAGGAAAAACATGATTGACAAACAAATGTTTTCTGTTTTGCAAACAAAACGTTATACGGACAACTGCAGCATGTCTTACAAGTACAAATGTGCAATTACAAGTACAAGAAAAATCTATCCTAAAACTACACAAAACTTCAAAAGTGAAATCTTTGGTCCATCTCTACTTAAGTAGCAACTAGTTACCAATGACTTAATAATAGGAAATAAATTGAGAGATACAGATTAAATAAGTGTAAAGATCAATAATACAAATTCAAAATCTAGTCACTGGTCAGACAAAGACATTATTGCCACGGATTTAGGCACAACCAGTTCCAAGAACTATAATCTGGGACGGCTGATAATTAATAAATCTGTCATTTAACAACACAACATGGAAACTATAGAAACAGACCACTTAACATTTTCCAACTTCATGTGTGTAGGACTTACGTTGCGTTTTTTGCTGCGCAGAGTCCATCCTGAGGTATCCAGTTCTTTGCCCTTCTTGTCCTTACTCTCTTGTTGCAGGTATTCACTAGTGAACAAAAAAAAAAAGAATAACCGTCTGAAGGCTTTAAGGCTCCTGAAAATCATTTTCCATTAGATAAGTTTGGCTCTGAAACAAATAAATCTTAAACTGACAACAAGATTCTGCAGGCTTCATCATTGTTTCCTCCCATGGAATCAAAGTACATGATAGATTTTGAGCGGAAATCCACCACCTGGAAAAATGAAGAGTTTCACAATAAAAAAAATGAAATAATAGAAGATTAAAGATTATACCTATCGTAATTCAAACTTACAGAGAGGCACCAGTGCACCCCCAAGTGGACAGGAACCAACAGGATGTCTTTAGAAAAGATGTCCATCTTTTTTGTCCATCGGCGCACAGCAGTGTAGCCACCACTGCGCAGTTTGGGATAGAAAAAGGTGTTGAATGTATTGGCTGATGGCAGACTGGGGTCCTTGCTGCGTTCCACCAGCAGGTTCATATAAAAGTTGATCACCTGAAAGATTAAGTTTCAAGATAAGCGAGGTGAACAGCTCAGCTGTGAAACCATTATTTCAAGCATAGTTAATTATTGTTGTTTATTTTTGATGAAAACCAAAACAACATTGTGGCTATCTGATGCGTTATGACAATTCACATATTTTACATGATGAGTCTAATGTGTACTAACCTCATCATTAAGCCAGTTTAGGTGGCTGAGGGTCTGCAGGTCTTTGCGTGTGAGACTGAGACCAAAGCCTTCACTCAAGACATCATGAGAACTACCTCCTCTCAGTACCTTGTTCACTTCATTCTCCATTTCCTTTACAGAAAGAAACAGCAAAGATGAAAAATTTAAACTCATTAAATATACATTTGTTTTAATTATTGTACAGTGTGCTGGCCAGTATAATCAGAATATACCAAATATTTTTTAAACATCCTGTATTACCTCAGATGAGGTAATCATTTTTAGCACATTGATCAATACTGACATTCATTATGATATATACACCATTCAAACTCAACATTAAACACTGACAGGGAAAGTCTATATAGCACTTTTTACCTTGTTACAATGGCTAATATTAGGTAATATTAGGGATAAAATAGGCAGCAAGTGTATCGTTTTCCCTCAAAGTTGGTGTGCTGGAAGCAGGAGCAATCGTAAGGATTGAGTGACATTCACAAGGGTCATATTTTGACAGATGTTTTATTTGAAGTAAGGACAAATTGTGAACCTGCAGGGTCATGGACTCCCAAGGCTCACAAATGCATGTAATATATGAAAGCTAGTTTGTGTTGTCTGATCCCACAGTGGAACTACTGTATCAATATTGCTGAAAAAACTTCATGCTGGTTCTGAATGAAAAGGGTGGGAACAAAAAAAAAAAAATAGCACACATATTTTGCCGGGAAAAGTTATATACAATTTGTGTAGGTGGTTTTAATGTTATATCTGATTGGTGTTAATATAATCACTGCAAAGCCTCCATTTGATCTAAATAACTCCATAAACAAAAAATGACCACACCTCTGTAAGTTCAGGGTACTCTGGTTTCTCTTCCAAAGGCTTTGGCTCTTCTATCAAAAGTGTCAAAGGAACCTCCTTCTCCAAAGGAACTCTCACATGAACCTCCACATTTGGACTGCGTTGATGCTCTTCAGAC
Source organism: Lophius piscatorius (assembly GCA_009660295.1). Classification (NCBI taxonomy): domain Eukaryota; kingdom Metazoa; phylum Chordata; class Actinopteri; order Lophiiformes; family Lophiidae; genus Lophius; species Lophius piscatorius. The sequence continues at coordinate 20,577 of VRLP01004756.1, forward strand.
AGGCGCTGGGAACCAATCCACATATGAAACATATCATTGTGTTGATAAGTTGGGGGAAAAAAAACGTGTGTTAAAAGTGAGTCTGACAAGGTATGCACACTCACCTGTCGCAGCAGCTGGGCAGCCAGAGCCTCCTGCTCCTCTATATGTCTCCGTCTTTCTCTCGCTCGAGAGTCATACATACTTGTCCTGTAGTGACAAAAGAAAATCCTTTATTCAAATTTCTTATTAGAGAATGGTAGATTAGACATAACTCAATAAATCTGAGATTACTTACAATTCTTTGATCCATAACTCAGCTTGGAAACATGGCACACTGTAAAGATACATTTTAAAAATAATACACAAAGGTCTGTTAATTGTAGCTTGTTACAAAAAAATGCAAGGGAATAATTCCAAGACCAACTGAAAATCAACACTAACCTTGAGCTGTCTTGCTTTTTACCCTTTTGCTCATTTATAATAATTACAGAGTCACCATCATGAGCTACAAAAAATGGCAAGAAATTAAAACTCAATAAAAATTACAGAAACAAGAAAATCATTTGTGTGTTCATGAAGGATAGCCTACCTCACAATGCCTATATTTCCATTAAGTATATACACCGGAGGGTAAACATTTTACCTGATGACTGTGTGTCCTGAGAGGAGTTATCCTGCAGAGCAGATGGGGAGGAAGTTGAAGTGAGTGTAGCTGCTCTACTGGAGCTAAAGTCTGTGTCCAGAGACCACGTATGGGTTCCTGACCGGTTGGTGGCCCCAACTGGGCTGGGTAGGCTGCTGTAGCTGTGGCTAGACATGGCCCTGAGACTTAAGGGGCTGCTTGGTGCCTCAGAAGTTCCACCCGCAGCTGAGCCAGTGGGAGAAGACAACCGAAGCAGTCTGCGGCCGGTAGACAGGAAGCTGGTGCTGAGGAGAAAGTGACAGGGAGTAAACATGTATGTATGTTTGTATGTATTTATGCATGTAAAGTGCATTATAAATTAAATGTATTATTATTATTTATTATTATAAACACAGCATACACATTTGATTTAGTCCAGTTTATGCCATCCAAGAAAAATTGATTAACCCAGGCCCATGGGTTAATCATGGGCCCCATACGTATGGCCCCCATACGATTTTTATTCAAAAATCCAGGCTCAGGAAGGAGAAAACTGTATTTTTGTAGTTCCTAAACTTTGGGGCTCACTCCCTAGATTTAAATTCAGTGACCATTATTAACAATCTTAGAAGCAGCTCAAGGCCCACTAAGCTTTTGTTAATTTCATTACTTACACTTGCGTTTCATTTTGTTTTTTTCTTTGTTCTCTGCTTTTAATGTCTGCAACTTTATTTGCTATTTTGGTTTCAATGTTTGTTTGCAAGATTAAAATTAAAAGATTTTACCAAGACAATTTACCATGAAAATGAGTAAAGGGTCAGGAGGGCCATTAAATTTGGTGTTGATCTGGACCAAGAAACAGATCCAGTATTTTTTTTCCCACCCCTCCAATAACACAGAGGGGAAGCTTTTATTAATTTTATTCATTCATGCGTTCTCCGGTTGCAAAACTATTTCTACAACCTCTATGAAAATTTGTGGTGGGGTGTTGGTTAAATTTTGGTGAAATATGGATTCAGGGACAGACCTTGCTATAAATGACCTTTAAGATTGAAGATTTTTAAACTAGTCTCTAAATATTCAATTAAATACCTTGTAGAATTGAAGGTATGTGCTCTAATAAGAGTGTACTATGGTTGTTGTTGATGTTATCAGTGTTAACAACTATGGCAAAATGCTGAACAAAAGATGAATTATGCCCCTTGACTAAATTGACCCTTAAACATATAATAATAATATAAGAAATAGCACATTGTTACAGTCAATTTCATAGAATGAGAAATTAACTGTAACTGTAACATGAATATGAATTTTTCTACCTCCAAAGGCTTCTAACTGAAGAACGGTTTGGATATGACATTATTTGATGTATTTATACAGATGCTTACAAATCTCGGTGTGACCTCACGATGCTGTGTGAGCTGCCGTTGTAAAGGAAAGATGACTGACCACCAGAGACCACGGTTAAAAGCTGCCTGTATATCTCCTTCTCTTCTTCGCGAATAGACTAGACAAACAAAAAAGAAAAATCATGAAGACATCCAGAAATGCAACAAGAAGAAATCTTGTATCGCTTTATTGTCCTGATGTCTGACCTCTTGTGCAGTGCAGTGGGGTCTAGTCGTGTGTATGCGGCCAGATGAGGTGCTGTGGGTTGGGCTCTGCACCACTTTGATAGGAAAGGTCTTCTCATACATCCTGGTGCAGGAGCTACTTGGTAGTGCACTAAATATAGTGCAGACATAAAATGACAGTGGAATTATTGAACATCAACTTAAATAGCTCACACTTCACAATGATAAAAACATATACAAAAAAACAACTAATTAAAATGTTTTGCTTCTTTTTTTCCATGCAAAGAATAAGTTGTAAGGAATACCTTGGCGCTCCATATGGTCTAAAGTTTAGGGGCCTGCCTAACCGCGGCGAAGGGTGAAGTTCCGGTGTGATGGAGGGTGACAAAGTGACTGAGTGCCCATTTGTTTTTGCCACTTCACGATGTGTAGGACTCATGCACATTTGTCGTCTATAGACTTTTGAACCGATTGTGAACTTCTCATTCCGCAAGCATTCTGAAGTAAAGGGAAAAAAATAAAAGAAAATGTCTCATTCCCTCAATCACACAAACACACTTTATATATATATGTGTGTGTGTGTGTGTGTGTGTGTGTAAGTAGTCCAGGTACAGAAGAATTCTTTAAGTGCTAATCTTACCTGATTTGGATGATTTCCATGCAAAAGTGGTGGAGGGAGTGGTGAATGTCTCATCCATAGTGTTGCTATCAACAATCTTAAAAGACACACACATAAGTGAAAATGTCAGAATAAATGTGAGAATAAAGGTGAGATTACTTCACATTGTGTATAATCAGGGCCCAAAACATTATTCCTTACCGGCATCTCTGCCCAGACTGCTGTTGATGTTGAGGGCTGGGGTTCTACAGTTTGAGGATCAGTGGAGGCAGGGAGTATATTTCTCAAAGTAGGGGTCACATTGTTCCTCATCCACATAGCCACGCTGGAGCTGTGATTCTTAACCCCCTCAGCTGCAATCTTCACCGTGTCAATAAGATCTCCTACATAAAACCGAAATAACTTTATAACTAAACGGAGACATGTACTGGTATTAATTATACCGTCACATACACGCACTCTTTATATACATAAGTGGATTTATTTACCCATTCGAGATTTCTTTATCATTAACCCATCTTGGTCGACACTATGTCCATCTTCCAAACTACAAGAAACAAAAAAAAAACTGATTGATGCTACACAGTAAGAAAAATTCGATTATCGATTGTACATAAACAGTTATTGGTACATGTTGTCAGTAATGAACAATATAACACTAAACCTTTAATTGTATTTGTTCAAAAAATCAAAGATCAATAAGCGAGTATCAGCTCATACCATTCAATTGGTCTTTTCCTTCCTTTCGGACCATCTCCCGCTGCCGGGGTTTCATCAGGATGCTCTACAGCTGGCACACCGTTGCGAAGATTGGCAAAGCTTGTTTCTACCCATTCGTAGATTTTATTCAACATGGCTCAAAAGTTTAAGAAACAACTGAATCAACGTTAAAAATAAACCCGTTACCGCTGCTTCTACTCAGCCTGTAAATATACTCAAAACAAACGAGGCTAATACGCGTCATTCCATTGAGGCAAATTAGCGGACAGCATTTGGACGGCTAACACTCCTCACAAATATCATTTTAATTTTACACAAAGCAAGCTAACTGTTAGCTGTTTAGTTGTAAACTAACTAGCGACCTAGCTAACACACTATGCTAGCTACCTTGCTAGCTTACGCTATTAGCAACGCGGCTATTTTATGGAAGTATATTTAAATTCCGACAGAAAGGCAATAAGTCGGAACTAAAACGTTATAAAAAACGGTTATCATCTTGACTCACGTTTTAATATATTCAAATATACTTAACGTGAATTTTAGACGCATTTAAACTCGTTAAAGACTATTATCTCCCGCTTCTTCCTCATTCAAAACCACAACATGGCTGAACGAGGCCCTTAACTATCGTACTCTATGATTGGTTAGCTGGTCGGCGCGAGTTCGAGCATACTCGATACTCATTGGTTGACTGCAGACAGGAGGTCCATTTAAATAAACGTCACTCTCACAGGCATCGACTTCCGACTGAAACTTAATGCACAGACATTTAATGATAACGGTCTTTCTCAAAACACTGAATTTGTATTTCTAAATCATCATCATCATAATTAGATTCATTATGATCTAATGATAAAAAAACAGACATTGAACCACGTATATGACATTTAGTATATTCTCACATTTGTTAATTATTTGAATCAAGTTAATTATTTATTAGTTAATTATTTTTTTTATTTTTAAGTTTTAGGCGTAGCATTCCAAATAATTTTATTTTCAGTCTTTTACCGCTTAATCAACAACAGTAATATTCATGACTTCAAACATAAGTCTTAGAATGTGTTATCCACTAGTTATGACATGTTTTAATGGTTCCCAAGCAAAAATAAACTTTTACAGACTTTACAACTGAAAGAAAATCTGAACTTGATTATATTTTAATGATGTAAATGTGTTAGCAAGGGATTTTCTGTATCTATTTAGAGAACATTCCCAAGACACATCCACAGTAATTAGATCAAAGTATAAAAGAGCATAATGTTACAACGTTACTAAATAAATATGTTCCAATCTTGATATTAATAACAATCTAAATCATATTATTTATTATACCAGAAAAGAAACAGTGTATACATTCAAACACATTCATCATTTGATATATTAACAAAGTGACAGCAATAATACAGCGTAGTAGAGGCAGATCTTTAAAGACATCGATATTATCAAATAAAGGTAGTCAATTCCAAAGGCAAGTGGTTTGTGTAATAAATGGATTGTGGAATTAATTTATTACAAATTAGTGTGATAAATTCATTTTAAGCGCCATACTTCTAAATATTAGTTCAGAATATGTATAGCTAAAGAATAAAATATAAGCTTCACAATATAAGCTTCAAAATATATCAAATGTGTCTACACCACACTTTTTCGGAGGATGTATCATTCTGCTTTGAAGCTTAGAGATATACCGTAAAATCCGTGCGTCTATGGAACTGTCATGTTTATCTTTAAATATAATACGTCACCATTTCATTCAAACCTAGTAAATAAGTTTAAATTAATTAACTAAAAACTTTGATCAAGGTTGGGATTATGAACATTTTAAATGAGCAAATTAGTCTAAAAATCTTGATTCCAAATGTTTCAGATCCAAAGACACATTCGAGAATGACCTATTATTAACAACTTTTGCAACAATATCAAGACAACGAATGACAGCCTCGTAGTTAAAAGCATTCAGTATATATTGTCACTGCTTTTTTAATTCAGACAATAATGAATGGCAACATCCTATATCCAATAAAAAAACATTTTCTGATAGATATTCGAAAGACAGAAAAACATATCACTTTTGCTCGGAATTTCTTGTAACTTGCAGTGTTGAAAAACCAAAATATATTAATACAATATAAGTGCTCTCTGATCAATCCTTATGACAACAGTTCAGTGATGGTATTGCTATACTCCATATATTTAAAAGCTGTCCATCAGGTATTTAATATTAAATATCTCCTAAAGAACACTGACATGCAGGAGTGCACCATCAGGTGAGGACCCAGGCAAATTACTTGGCTCGCCACTGTGGACACAGTTTGCTAGAAGTGGGAAGTAACTGAGAACAAATATTGAATGGCTATAATTAGTAGATTTTACAACTATCTGTACTTTAGTAATTTTTCTAATGTTTTGTGTTTCCTCCTTACATTTTAGGACAAATATTTGTCCCTTCTACTCCTTACATTTTGATAACAAGGTTATTACATTAATTTACATGAATCCATTTTCCTCCAGCCTGTCCGGGGTTTGGTCGCGGTGACAGCAGACTCAGAAAGGATTTCCAGACATCCCTCTCCCCAGCAACATTAAATAACATTAAATAACATTACAATTATAGATTATGTTTATTAGCAACATTGCATGTTTTCCTAACACAAGTCTAAGTGCAATCTAAAAAGAAGGGCCAAAAACACACAAAGAAGACATCCATTGGTGCATATTACCTATTACAGATGAAAAATGACGACATAAAAAAAGAAACATGAAACAAAATCAACCCCGAATGGCTTTCATGTCAGTAGACTTCTTTTTTTTTTTTCCATCCAATTTATTTTTCTATACTGTACTCAACATAAGGGTTATTCACTCTGAATATATTATTTGCCTAAATGGCAGCCATCAAATTCCTAATCCATTAAAATAAATAAAATAATAACATAATAAAATAATTAAATTAAAATCACATTCATAAGACACAGGCTTAGTTTGTACAAAACAGCCAATAGAAATGTCCTTAAAATGTTTGTTTTTTTTACTTTTATTCTTTGTATAAATTTAGGAACTTGCTCCTTTTCGTTATTTCGGAGGAAGCTCAGTGGGTACAGCAGCTGTCTCCCAATCAGAAAATAGGAAGTTAGCCGGTTCAAGTCCCCCCAGGGTCAACTTGTTGTAGGGTTTATGAGAAAGACCCAGAACACTAGTTCAATGGGTGCTTCGAAGGGGCTGCCCACTGCTCCCTCAGGGATGTGTCAAATGCAGAGAAATTATTTCACTATGCTTTACTGTGTATGGCTGTATGTGTTCAATAAAGTATTTCTTCTTCTATTCTTCTTTACACAAGTAGTTAGACTTCTACAAAGTAGAGAATTTCTTATCTATGTTAAATCGAAAATGGTAACCATTAAGATTTTCTGGTTTGTAAAATTGCTGTGCAAACCCCATGGGACTCATAAAATGATAGAGAGGAGGGAAAGTTTATTGATATTTTGAATATGAAAAGTTACAAACATCGACGTACATCTATAACTACAATACATTCACAAAATATTTACAACTTTGGTAAATATTTAGTGCATTAAAAAACAACTCAGAAAGTGTGCTGATGGTTGACTGATAGTCTCCTGGGAGATGAGACAGTGCTGCAAGTGCTCTCCCTCCCCCTTCCCTACCTGAATTGTTTCTAGCTAAACCCAGGGTCGCTCGTGTCACATCTTCAATCACTCTGCATTGCACAGCTGTCTGTCACCTGCTAAGTTAAATCCGGGTGGATTGCACACACCCAGCAGTTTACCTGTAAACCTTGCCAGTCAGAAACAGCAAGCATGAAGGCTAACTCTGAAAACATTGAGAGGAAAGGTCCATCCAGTGCACTTAGGGAAATCAACTGAGCAGGTCACTGATGGCTGCTGGATTTTGGAATGAGTACTCCCCGGGAGGAGAGATGGTGCAGTGAGCTCTCCATTCATGATCCGGGGGAACAGCGAGTACCAGTTGGGTTCCGTGCTCAAAAAGCTGGTGACCCTAGCCGACCAGCGTCCTTCCATGCAGCTGTTGGTCGACAACCATTGCTAGACCGAAAATATTTATGCAAGAATAAACAAAGCGGGGCATTATCTTGCTCGGTCTGGAACTTATTCCTTATGGAGAAAACCTGTATCTAAATTGGGAAATGGAGTGCCTCTCTGGAATTTCAGTTTCTAAGGGAAGAACAGGCTTGGGAAGCTTTCCATCACCTAAGTACAGCCAGGCCCAGGGCAAGGAGAGGAGGCTACTTGTCCAGGAGGAAATGAGAGCCGCCATGGGCGAGAACAGAACAGCTAAAATAGCAGGCATGAGAAAGCAGGGGTCATGGGTGAGATGGGAGAACGCAATGGAGTGGAGAGAAAGCTCACCTGGACTGGCATCTATCGAACACACCCCTAGCGCATTAAGTTCTTGATCACAGCTGTGTACGACACCCTTCCCAGCCTGGCAAACCTCCAGGTCTGGGGCAGAGCTGATACACCTTCTTGCCCCCTCGAAGAACACTCAAGCACATCCTCAGCAGCTGCCAGAAAGCCCTCAGGGGTGGACGGAACTGCCAAGCAGCCCAGACCACAACTCAGAGCTCCAGCAGGTCTGCTCATCACTGCACAAGTAGCTCAAGTCCCGGCACACATCTTTGCAACCAGATATTGTGGTTCGTTCAGAGGCCTCAAATTTACCTTCCCTGATAGATTTAACAGTACGCTGGGAAGACTCTGCAACAGACGCAGAGGAAAGGGCCTCAAGATGGCTTTTGATGTAGAGGGATGATCCGTGGACTAATGCTGCTGGGATGCAAGTCAGGGCCTGATCAACCTTGCCTGGGTCGCCGGAGCGAGGGTATATTATGTTATGAGACCCGAAACACCCAATAAACCTAGGAAACATCACTGATGATGCATCCCAGCGCATCCATCGTTTAAGTGGTATCTCTTTGAATAAATGTAATATAATATTCATAAGTAGGTTGTTTTTGTGTGTACTTTCAGCCGGAAGTAAAAAACAACCACATTTTTTTAGAAAAAAGCCCCTTTTATTTCAAGAGAGTAGGTCTTGATTTCCGTAAGGAAGCCATAATGTTGGTGGATTTCACAGCAATTCTGAAACCAGGCAAAACAGTTAGAAATGCCAAAGACTTCGACAGCAAATGTATCAGCAAGATATCTTTATTTTTTGTTTCTGAGACCTATATTCTACACTATGCCATCATTTTTATGGGATGGGATGACAACGTCTACACTCTGCAATGGTAAACAATATTGCCTCCACCCCACAGATGGCATCAAACTAGGGTACTAAATGTGAAATATAATGTGATTCCAGTATTTATGTGACCTACTAAAAGACACAATGTAACATCAAAATGCATATGCTGGTACAATTACTTAGTGTCATCACAATTTATATTTGAGTCAGAACTACTTGTGTCAGATAATTGTCAGACTGGCTATGTACATTCCTATTTCATGTAAGTTAGTACTGGTTGTCTGAAAATGCTCCCAATTCCAATCTTGCAGCTGGTGAAATAATGTGATCGAGTTATTGTGTCGTATTATAAAATGCCGTTGACTAATGGAGTAAGCATATTTAAATTCAGATGTTTTCTTGGAGATCAATCAACAAAATTCAGAATGCACCCTAATATGTACCAGCGACACATGAAAATAGTGGTTTCATTTTGGTTATAATGCAGATGGTATGTTGTGAAACAAAACACACCACAAAATATACAATCGTCAATATTTTAGATTTCACTATGTATTATTTACAGATTCCCTTTCAAGTGTTTGTGAATTTAGGTGCCGAGGAACTTAAAGGTGGAGACTCTCTCTACTCTCTCTCCATTTATGTGGAGTCGGGGTTCGTCATCCTGCTTCATCTTGAATTTGATGATCATTTTGTTTGTTTTTTGGTTGTTGAGAACCATTTCTTTGTGCGACTCTTTCAACCTCTAGCTCATCTCTGTAAGCAGACTCATCGCCCTCAATGCTTCGCCTTCAAATCTAACAGCAAATTAACTTTTATCTGTTCAGACTTTTGGTGTTTAATTTTTCAGTTGATATAGATGCCATTGGGGTGCACTTATCAGACAAAAGTATATAGAACTGGCTTCTGGTTTTATTGTTGTGGCCGATTGGAGGATGCCAACAGTTTCTTCGCAAAAATTTGCTTTTCTGTTGAGCAGAGATAAAAGACACAGATCCAAACAAAGAAACATCACAATACAACAGTGTCAAGAATGATGAAAGATGTATTATACACTAATCAGCCACAAAATTAGGACAGGTAACTAGTTTTACTTTTTTTTGGCTTATCAGTGCACATTACTAATACTGTTTTGTATGTGATATTGATCACCATAATTAAAAATCCTACATCGAAACCTTATACAAATGTATTCATAATTTACTTAAATGTCAAACATGTTGTGCAGTAGAATGTTCCCGCTCACTGTTGTACTACTGCATAAGCTGTTCTGGGGTTAATAACCTGCTGCATTAATGTGTATACCTATGTTACATTTTACTGTTGTACAGGTTAAAAGGTGACCTATAGGTTAAAAGCCTATGAGGTATTTTTAATACCTCATAGGCTATTAACAGCCTATAGGCTAAAAACAGCCTATGAGGTATTTTTAATACCTCATAGGCTGTTTTTAGCATTTCTGTCCTGTGAAAACCATGTATCAAAAGTAAACATGTTTGGAGATTCACTGGACAACTACAGCTGTCAGTGCAATCGAAAAAAATATATTTCCCTTTGAGATTCAGTGTACTAAAGTATGGACATTTTCATTACTGTGTTGACTTATTTGATTCCTAAGAGTAATTTTTAGGTTTATTATGTTCTCTGGTTTTATTTTGAAGGGTCATTCTCGTCATCTTACACTATGTTTCCTGTTTCATGATGAAAGTATTGACCGAGTTGTTTTGGTTAGCTACACATTTCCTGTTTCGTGTGTTTGTGATTTGTTTTTTCTTTAAAAAAAAAAGAAGGTAATTACAGAAATTCCAGAGTCCTCACTTGTTGTTTATGAGATATGGCTGAATTATGAGGCACACAGTTGGAGACTAATGCAAAACAACTGAAATAAATTTGTGGTCATGGTGACACAAGGTCAGTTCTCTAACAAATTTAATGTACAGCATTTAGAAAAATTCAAAGCTAAAGCAGGATTGATAAAACATTTATGAAAGGTAACAATCACTTGCGGGTAGAAAAGGTGCACTGCAGGACAGAAACCCCTCCATTAATATCCAATACTCAAGTTTTGAATTTCATTTAATTTATTACACCAGGTGGTGTTCACCGCCAAATAGACTGCCTTGACATTAAGCTCTTCTCGGCAAGATGGAGTGGTAGACGCTGCCATTTCAACTTCAACTGTTGGATAAGGACACCTGCCCCTTGTTCCGTAGAATACTGTAATAGGTTGTCCTACTAGGTTCTCCTAGGTTGTTCTTGTTGATGCAGCTCTTAGTCTAATTGAACTAAGCAGGGACCTCCGACTTATAGTGCCTTTATTTCCTGCTCAAACATAATGAAATGGCAAAATAACACAGTTAAGACTTGTGTAGATTAATCTGAGTCTTTCAGGGTCGAAGACTCAGATTAATAATTGTGAAAGATTTTGTGTATATAGTATAGACAGTTTCTCTTGTATATGAACTAGGCCTATGATGTTGACCCAGACAGCAAGGGTATATCCCCGAAAAGCCCCCAATCCCCTGTGTTATACATGCTATTCTGATTGAACGTCTCAAAAATAAATGTAACTCACTAATAATCTCAAACAGTCTATATTGACTCAAACCAAATATTTCTATGAAGTCGGCAATATGTTCTAAGACAAAATTCCCCAAAACACTCAATAATGATGATAATATCTGTTAAACAATTTTTTTATGAGATCAGTAGTAAAATAGGACAGACTTCCTTGTACATTCATATGAGCTAAATTGAGAGACTTGTGTTTTTGAAGTCGCAGTCTGTTTTCTGCAACAAAAAATAAACCCCCTGTGCGGCAGCGGCAGTGATGATGATTACACAATACCCCCAACTTTTCGGGGATATAATTACACTACTTGAAAAAGTGTGGTTCATATTGCATTCAAAAAATGATTGGAACAGAAGAGTACTTCAAGGCTTAAATATTTGGTTAGTTTAAATGAAAAATGAAGAAAGAATCTGCCTGGGCAATATTTATGACAAAACACTTCCCTAAATAAAATGATTTTTAAACCATTTTGGATACCTTGATTTATACTATTGGGGGGGGGGGGGTGGAGAAACAGTAACATTCTACAACATATTAAACCTGGGAAAATAAAAGTAAATATATATTATGTTCACTTTGTATATTTGATTTAACAATGTTAGCACAGATAAATATTAGAACAATAATGGAATATTCCCATGTACTAATGCAGTAAAAACATTTGAAGTCAAAATCTTTATTAGTGAAAATGCACAGATGCCAGATAATGATCTTAGAAAGGACAGACAGCCAGGTACTGGTCAGGGCTTTAATCATTCAATCCCAGAATCTTTTTGCATACGTTTATAAAAACATGATGGAAGTGACATATTTCTGATCCACATGGTGAGAGTGAGAATGAAGCAGTTAATCATCTGAACCAAGCTTCCAGAAACTTATTTGACAAATAAAAGTAGATAAGGCCGTTATCTAAAAGCTTCAATACATCGACAAGATAGTAAAAGCCTCTACCAAAATAACAAAAAGGCAAATAACAAATGGAATTGACTCAGATGAATTTAAATAAACCAAAAAAAAAAACTTTGATTTTGTTCACCGACACATTCTGCAAAATGATGACCGAAGACAGAGGACCACAAAAGATTTCAGATACACAAAAAGTGGTAAAACAGATTTGAAGAACATGAACTGTTTTAAAATGTTTTAGCATCCCTCGCTAATGTTTCAGAAAATATCCTCCTCCCCTCTGGCTCCTTCCAGTCTCAGGTCTGTGTCATTTCTGCCCAGAGTAAACAGACTGACTGCAGCCATCAGTGCTGCCAGCATCATAACAGCACAGCCTCCAAACATGTGTCTGGTACCGCTGCCACCCTCACCTCCATCTGTTCCTGATATCTCCCCATGGAGAGCCAGCATCCCCAAGCAAGCCAGCAGGTGCAGAGGAAGTCGGAACCAGGCCAGCACACCAGCTCGCTTCTCCTCTGGGATCACCCTGGCCTGGAGAAAGCTGACTGCGGGGAAATAGAGGCCACAGGCCAGCTCCAACAACAGGAAGGCCAAAAATGATTCATTAGGTCTAGGCTGGCCAGGGGCGGTGGAGAAAGTCAGCATGAAGAAGGAAAAGAAGGCCATCAGCACAGCAAGGCAGAGAACATGACCAGGCTGTAGATGATAGCGTGTAGAGGTGCCTAAGCGGTACAGTATGGAGCCAGCCATGCTGGCAGCCATCAGACAGGAGAACACTATTCCCAAGGGAGGTCCATGAGGGTCCAGTACTGGGGTCCACAGGAAAACAAAAATATATAGGACACTTTCAAACAGAGCCTGCACTCCACCCAAGAGCACGACCCTCCTGTCTGACAGAAGGCAGCGCAACCCATCATGGCAACTACGTGTGAACCGGGCCCTTGAGGTGGAATGGGTCAATCCTCCATTTGGTGTACCAAGAAGATGCATCTGTTTGTCTGTTTCAGGACATTCTTTGGCCTCTTCCTTGCTCCAGTCTGTCAACACAAACCAGGCACAGCTCAGCAAACAGGGAACAGCTAAGAGAAAGGGAGACACTGGTCCCAGGTGGAGCCACTCAGCCATCAAGTTAGCCACCAAACCTGCTGCTACAGCAAGCCCGTGGTTCCAGGTAGCAGCTTTGCTAAATGTACTGGGTATCCACTCCTTAGGAAAATCGTGGATGTTTATATGATGGTGCACATACCAGGCTTCAAATGTGGGGGAGAGCAGAGATGTAGACAGACCCCCCAGAACCCTGCCCACAATCAAAACAAAGTAGTCTCTGGACAGCTTGGTGAGGCAACAAGCAGAGTAAGACAGGCAGAAGAGAAGACATGTCTGTCTGCGCCCCAGGGCTTGAGGGAGCCAGCCTGAAAAAGGTGCAAATAGAACACAGGAGGCAAGGCCACACACATATAAGATGGCTATTTGAGATTCCAGGAAGCTGTAGTCGCGGTACAGTTTGTAGAGGTAAGGACCCTGGAGCCAGTCTGCCCACAAAGCCAAAAGGTATGCCCGCAAAAAAACATACTGGAAGCGACGGAAAACTGGGTTGGCTGCAGCAATTGGAGCAGAGTGGGATGGTGTGAGGCGGCGTGCTGTGAACTCCAGACCAACACACAGGGCAAGCAGGAAAATGATGGCAAGATATGATGTCACCAACATGGTGGGATTAACTGTATCCACTTGAGGTTAACCCTGAAGTCCTGGGGTGCATTTACTCTTCGTCTTTCTCAGCACCTGAGGAGCAGCAAGGCTGGCAAGAGGGGAGAAAGAGTTCATGTTACCACTGAGTAATTACGGAGTAAGAAATGTACCATGATTATTCATTGCAAACATGGCCAGTAAAATTTTATGAATGTAGTAATTGAAGTAACACTTCATTAACAGTGGAATATTAACTTGATTTTAGTTTATTTATCAAAATCGGTCACTGCTATTATTGATAGGTACCTAAATGCTACTGTAATTAGCTGTATTTATCAAATAATTCTATTTGTGCTCCTTTGCGGTTTGACAGTGGCCAAACCAAATTTCGTTGTAATGACTATGACAATGACAAATAAAGTGTCTTATGTTAGCATGGAAGCTAAATACACTAGGAAAGTCATAATAAAATAACTTGTGGCGTCATTTCCATATAATCATTTGGTTTTCTTACTGTATCATACAATGTGGTACATCTTACCGTTCGAGAGCAGTCCCATTGTAATAACATGACGGGTAGAGATGAAAAACAGCTCCTTCCGTGGCTAAGCATACAGACATGAACATCCGGGATGCGAGTTCAACAAACCTACATTGGGCACTGCAAGACCCGCCCTACTCTGACGCTGATTGGTTTGTCTTGATGCATACGTAATTACGTAGTAAAACGTTTTTCAGTGATTGGCTACGTCAGGAGCGTATCGTCATATCAATCTAGGGTCTGCGCATCATCTAAGAGTCGTTAATTTGCAACTGGCATACTATTTCACCACAAGGTGGTTTCCGTATGTTTCTTTTGGATTTCCAAGTTTCCAGACATCCGTAATGAAACTTTCTCAGGGGTCCGGTGTACATTTAGATATTGTTCTATATTATTTATTTTACACAACGCTTCATAATTTGAATATCTCTTGAAAAATGCACTCCAGTTTTTTCCCCGTGTCCTGAATATATAGGGACACAAACTCAAATACTGCACAAATTAGTACAAAATTCTGCTGAATATTTATATTGGACTGCATCGTTGTACTTTTCCTGACACAAACTTCTAGCAATGACTGCAGTCACGCTTATCACTGACTCTTAAATGCAGACTTGATTACAGGTATTAGTCGGAACCTGCATCAGATTTGCTTAGATGTGCACATATAGCTGTATTACTAACCTCTGCAATACACACAAATCCACAAATGTAGTAAGGATGTTTCCCACATCATCCTTACTCATTTTAACTTGAATGGACACAAATAAACGACACACAAGCAGGGAAATAAGTAATCTGGACTTTATATATAATTTGTATTTAGGAATAAATATTTACAAAATGTACAATATATCCTCAATCGGCTATAATCAAAGAAGCAAAATGTGAGAGAACCAATCAAAGAAGGACTCACACTCAAAAATAACCTCTGTGTTTGTATGACAAACATTCTCGGTATGGGGAGGATGCTTGTGGAGTGAGTGCTGGTGGTCCTAGGGATTATACTGGTTGATTACATCATCTGACAGCAGGAAGTGTGTTTAAACCATCTGACATCCCTTCTACATATTCTTCAGTGCAAAGACTCCTAGGCAAAAACCCCACCCAGTACATTCCTCTTTACACAAAACTCAACGGATTCTGATAAGTCTGATAAATCATAACATATCAGACATCGATACAAAGACATTTGGTTGACATAATATTTACAGCAACAAAAATAAAGTAAATGCTACAAAATCCAACATGCATGGAGTGTCTCCATCAGTCCATACGGGATACAATATAGTGATGCAGCCACAAACTTTTTGTGATGTAATTTAAAATGCCATTGACTAATGGAGTAAACATATCTGAATCCAAATGTTTTCTTGGAGATCAATCAAAAAATTCAGAATGCATTCTGTTATGTACTTGTGACACAAAAAAATAGTGGTCTTCTTCTGGTACTAATGCAGATGTTATGTTTGTGAAACATAACACAACATGAAATACACAGTCGTCAATATTTTAGATTTCACTATGCATTATTTACAGTTTCCCTTTCAAATAAACATAATCTGACAATCATCATAAATGGTCCCAATGTGATAATGATCGGGATCTAGTATATTTGTCCTTTAGCTGCTGCTTAGCTGATACTATGCAAGTTTAGCAATAAAAATTTAAGTGAATTGGCTTTATTTTTATGCACATTGGATAAAATAAGAAATAAAGAAATAATTTATCAAAAAAGATAATAGGTACTGTACATGATAATTTTCTTTCTGAAACAATATGTGTTGAGATTTATGTGTATAAATGCGTGTTTGTTCATAAACATTGCATGAAGATCAATAATAAATCAATCAAAGATGTTCACTACTGCCCTCATTTATTTTGGATACACTCCTCTGATTGCACAATGTCTTGTTTATCCATTTTTAAGGAAGTATTGGCCTTGGGTGATAATATTCGTTTATGAATAAGTTCAGTACTGTACATTTCTATGCAAGAAAGTTTGTGTCTTTTTGTTAGCAAGCAGTCTGCTCAAGGGTCGATGCGAAATGTCAACAGTTTGTCAGAGTGAAGATTGTTGAGGGTGCGCAGGTCTGTCAGGCGTAGCAGGAGTTTGGAGAAGAGGGTGGTGTCATCTGGGCGATGGTGTGTGATCAGTGACCGTAGTCCGCGGATCAGACCTTCCTGTAGCTGATCCACAGCTCGCATGTCTGAGATGCCAGAACGGTCTTAGGAGCAAAGACGATTACAGTGTGAGTGCCAGACAAAGATAGACATTTACCGAATTGTTTTTAATTGCTAAAATGTGAGTGCTACACAGCTTCTGTAACTAAATAGTGGCTCTCTCTCTCACCTGCAGAAATCAGCACCACTGCCATAAAAAGGGCCATTTCATCAGGCTCCAGCTCTAGGGAACCCAATTTCTCACTGAAGTCAAACATTGCATCCAGCAAGGAGCCCATGCTCAAATCTCCTAGGTTCGACAGGTGGTAAGTTTTGCCATTCAGGAAAGTCACTGTACGCTCCTCAGCATTGAACAAGGTGCAGAACCTCACCATCAAAACCTAAACACATATGAAAAAGCACACAAAATAGAAACATGATGAGTGAAACCAACATTAACACTTACACCAACATTACATTATAATGCACAAAGAAAGAATCACATTTTTATGCACATGACAAGCATAATAAATCATTTGATTTTTTTATTACCTGGAATGTGCCCGATTTCAACAGCATGACCTGGTCTTGTTGGCTGAGCTCTTGAAATCCTGGGATGCCCTTGGCAAACTCAACCACCTCCTTGACTGCAGGACTGAAACACTGAGAGAAGGATTCCCATATCCCCTGGCTGGAGCGTTCAGCCTCTGATACAGGCCACGCATTGAAAGGGCAGGCCTTAGAGAGGACAAAGAATAAAACATTTTTGTTCTGACCATATATCACAAATCTTTGAACGTTTTAGTATGCTTCATGTTCTTACCGGCACTTTAGCTCCTGGAGTTAATATTCGTGAGCAGGAAGGCTGATTTTGGATACTTCCTGTATTGTGAAAAGCATTATGACCGGCTGAGCTGCTCCTTTGACGAATACTGTTAGATTGGACTCGATTCTGATTAGTTGACACCAAGAAAGTATAGCGATTATTGTCCACATTCTGACATTTATGTTGCCTTTCACTGGGGGCTACCGGGCATAGAGTAACAGCTGCAACAGGACAACATTCATAAAGTTCCGATGAGTTAGGGTGAGGGGAGACTTGGGCGCAATTGGCATTCTGAGAAAAGTAAGGTGCGTTGTTGATGTCGCTTGCGGTGAAGTTTGATCTCTTGGCTGCTCTCTCCTGGCTGCTGCTGTTGCTGCTTGTCAAAACGTCCTGGTAGGCTCTGGGGATTGCCCCAATGGCATCTTTCGCGTTGCCATCTTCTGGGGTGGAGGAATTGTCCCTCACTGAGGCGGAGTCGATTTCCATGGCAGCCGAGTCATTTAGGCTGTTCATGTAGCTCTGCATCTCATCCAGAAGTCGCTGCTTTTCCCTCTTAGGGATGCGGCCAAAACGCACCGCTGAGGAAAATAAAAGCAGAGAGGACAAATTGAATTATGTAAATGGAACTTGTATATCTATATTTTCCAAAAATATGAAAACATCACACGAAAATGTAATTTTAAATTATTATTTGTATTATTTTTTTGCTCGGATATGATACGGTACTGGTAGATGCAAAATTTCAACTAATACAAATGACTGTCTTGAAGATAAAAAGAGAGGTACATCGTCCCCATCATGTGCTATGAAGTAAATATAGGTCTGAGGATCGTCGGGGTTATATATTTACGCTAGGCATGGTGACATAGCTGCCCATTCCATGTCATTACATACACACATCCGAACATGTGAACTCCTTAAAGTGTTAAATGATTTTAAGGACAATCAGGTAAAATTAGATGAAAGCTTTCCTCTTTTCAACCACATCCCCATTTCCATTTCCACAGTAACCATCAGCTGGAGAGGCTATTTATAGACTCCCTGGTACCATTAGCCTCATCCTCTCCTCTATCCACCCGTGTCTCCTTCATCTCCCTCTCTCTGTTTGTAAGTAGGGCAGTGGAGCAACGTGAGCGTGATGTCCCTGGCACTGCAAACGTGAGAAGGATGAGAGATGTGTGCTGGAAGTGCAGAAATTAGTTCAGTAGATGGTAGTGAAGAGGACTAACAGTAGAGACTGTGTTGCGAGGAAAATTAGAGAGTAATGTCATTAACTTTTTGCACTTATGGGGTATTTGATTAATAATATTTTTAATACAATGCCCTAAAATAATCTTGTTTGTCCTATATAAAAACAAGATAATGCAGACAAGTGAGTTTTTGCTTTAAAAAGTATGCACTGGTTAGAGGAATAAAAGCGTGCCATCAAGCCAGTTATCTGAACTACTTGCCTATATTGCACAGGAAACGTCATACAGCTGTTGGGTGTTAAATCAGGGTGTGCTACTTATTGTTGGCTTTAGGCAGTTGTGTGCGGTTTTCTTGTCTTGAGATTGGTTGAAATAGAGCAAAATGGGTTTCTAGGTTGCGGTCTTTAATGTTTCTAAAAATCCCCTCTAAGAGGGCCAACCTGATTCCTTGTTCTCATATTGAGTTGTATTTTACCACCCTATTTTTCCATGCACCAGAAGTGCATTGCACATGCAGAGACAACACTAACCTCTTTATTAGATTAGCCAATGCAGGGTACGAGAGGATGAAGATAAGCAGAAACCATACTGGGAGGGAGGAGACTGCACCAAGTAGGTCATGACATATGTTTAGACTATTGCAGCACAATTCCGTACTCTCATTCTAGGTCAACTCAGCTGTTTCTTAATCTGTAATGATAAGTGATCCATCAACATTCAGCTAAACAAGGTGATGTGAGCATCACGCCTGATTAATTCTATCATGAAGAGTGTCTGTTTCCTTCATCCCTTTCTTAACTGTAACCCTTTCTTCATTACGTGCAGTTAGACGTTCTGTGGGCGTACACAATGTGATTGATATAACCCTGTTCCAATTTCCCGAAATAATTCTTGTGTTTGTTGCAGTTCTCTAGATGATGGATAGCTTTGGGGACTTCAAGCTTCATCTTCTCATAAATCTTTGTCTGGGATTAGATGTAAGAGAGCTGGGGGAAGGTAGTGGGTACATGTGGGGGGGGGGACTTGGAGTAATTCAAGACCAGATAGGCATCTTTGGCGGTGCGGTGACACAACAGAAAGCAGGGTATAGGTAGGTCTGCTGATAACGTGAATGACGGAGCTACTGGAAACATGTCCTCAAAAGACTATCAACATTACATTATTACACAAAGACCTACATATCAGTGTTTCTTCTGGTTTGCCCATTCTTCCGCTGCTTCTGCTAATAAGAGTGTTGTGGCATTGTGGCAAAGCTGCGTGTGGATTTCTCTTGTTAAAAATATATCATGATGTCTCACCATCTCTTGACATGCCAACTGAGAGACATTTCTTGAAGCGACAGTGCTGGCACCGGTTGCGGTTCATACGCATGATTAGACAGTTCTCATTCTTCACACACATCTTGTAGTTGATGTTCTGCTGGATGCTACGGCGAAAAAAACCCTGAAATTGACAAATTAAAAATAACTGCATTGAAGTGATGCAGCAAAGGCAATGTAATTATCAATTATTTCTCCCCTGAGGATCTTTTACCCTAGTTTCTAATCACAGGCTTACCTTGCAACCCTCACATGCATGCACACCATAGTGGAAACCAGAGGCGATATCCCCACAGACTTTGCAAAGCAGGACCATTCCACCTGTCTCTGAGGAAGGATAAAAATGGAGGGTTAGAAACAAACATGTACATTATATTTAACTGTATCCATGCTGACTATGAGGAAATTCTTACTTGTGAAAGTTCCGTGGAACCCACATGGCCTCTTTCTAACAATGGGGTTTGCATAGGTTTGCTGTTGAGCAGCTACTCCTGAGGGCCCATTGTAGACCTCTGGGAACTGGAAGATCGGTTTGGAAGATGAAGTGGTGCATCCACCTGCCTTCTGTTTCAAGGCCCCAATCTCTGTGAAGGTAACCTCTTCTGGAGATGAGGGCTGCGAGTGCGAGGAAGGTGACTGTGTCTGATACCCACTAGAGGGGCTTCCAGGGCTGGGGCTAGAACAGCCAGAGGAGCCTGCATAGAGGATAACGCCACCACCTGCAGACAAAGAAAAGAACGCAAATGGGACACCTGAACGGAGACTTTGGAGTCATCGGATTCAAACTTAATGTAAAAAAAGAAGAATGCTATGTCATTCATATACTATGTGGCCTTATTTGGGTAGTAACAATATAGCCCTTATATGTAAATTGGTAATTTCTTTTAATACCATTTACAGAAATATTTGTGAACTTTGTCATATTTACTTTTTCTTTTAAAAAATATATTTAATTAGAAAAAGCACTCAGAGAGGGCAAGGTAAATATAAAAAAGTTCAAAGTAAATGGGATTAAAAATTAACTAATTCACACCACTTTTGGGGCTAAATGTGGCAGACTGCTTTACTATATGCGCTTATTGTATGTTGTCTGCAAGGACTCGAAGTTTACCATCTATATTCCCCGAAAAAGATTTCTTCTAGTCATTTAACGTGGATGTGATGACGCGTTGCGCAACCTGTGAGCAGCTCTGGGAACCCGCAGCGTCTCTGTGACATCCTGAGTCTAATTTCGTCAGCGCAAAAGTGAGTGCCCAATAATATACTGGAATGCTTTTGCTAGAAGTACAACTTCAAAACATTTAAAAAAATGTCCTACGTCATAAGAAAGCAGTATTAAATGATGAAAATACGCGGAATGTCTGAACTACCGTGTCTCTCTCTAGCCCTTCTGGTTATGCGTTGACTATATGAGCTGGGACACAAGCTCACGTGTCCGCTAGTTCAGCTTTCTCCTCCGCTCCAATAATATCCTCGTTCTCTTGGCATCATGACCGACACCAGCAAACAGTACGACACCTGACCGCCACCTCACATGCATGGACTCCTGACACGGTCACTGCCGCCCAACCTAAATCCGCAATCGCGTGTTTGACATCCGCAACCATTAGAGGCCCAGATCTGTGTTTACAAATACACAGTGACACGGAAGCTTCCAGGTCACAACCACTGCTGTTCATGCGCCACCAGCAATCGGGGAATACGTGTCACGCGCGAGCAAAGTATACCAGAGTATGAACCTCACTGTTGTAATTATGTACTCAAAATTAGCAATATATTACGTTAATATATAATTTAATTTATAACGGCAAATTAGTTATGGATTCAAAATGTCGACCTTTATTCCTGGTCGACTTGACCTATATTCAAACATTTCCAACACCCGAAATGCAACATAGCACGTTCAACAAACTCAGGCTTGTATTTATGGACAATATGCCTCAACATGTGCTGCAGCTTATTGCCCTTTGGTGCAATTGTTTTAGCCCAATAGTTCTGATAATCTCTCAGACAGCACGTGTTGGTGGTTTGTTCATTACTCATGCCAGAACCAGACAAGTCCAGCATTTGCGGGACAGAGCCTCACCTCTTCCTGAGTTTACACGCAGACAATCTCTAGCCCAACCCACTACTCCACCCTATCACATTGCACGTACACCTGAAGGCTCGCATGTACGGTTGCTGTGCTGACCCCTGGAGCCCTGGCGCTGTACACGCTGTCAATTAATAACAATCCGTTTTACAGCCTGCTTTAGAGCAGTTGCATTTCCGACTACCATATAATGTTTCAAACATTAAATACGCTTCGTTTAATGTTCTGCAAGCAAATTGTTCCTCTCAGAATAATTGATATATGGCGATCACGTTGTTTTTATTATGTGGTAATACACCCGTTATAATTCATCTGCATGATTGTCACTATTTTAATTGCAGGATGTTTAAGTAGCCACATTCAGATGTTGAATGATTGATCACGTGAGAGTCGGCATGGTTGTTTTTATTCAAAACTGCAGGCAGTATGTTATCTTATCGAGTCCTTGGTGGCAGTTGTGTCAGTTAATTTCAAATTTGTGACATTCTTTCCTCATCTTAAACTTTGCACACTTACAAGCACTAATCTGCCTGGGACTGGGGACAACGTGAGCAGTTCACAGGCAAAATACCTTTTTTTTCTCTCTTCTTTTTTAAAATTTATTTTCTTTATCTCTAACTGGGAGTGGTTCATCTGATAAAGCAGGACATGGAAAGACAGCCATATATAGTTTCCAGTTGATATGACCATCTTGTTTTTAGCCCATTTGATGCAGTTCCTAATCAATGGTGTCTTGAAGGAGCAGTGCTGCAGTAGAGAATTATTTAAGTTATGACCAACAAAAAGAGCAATTGTGTGCTACTGAAAAGAGCCAACACTAATTTGGCATTTGCTGCAGACTTCCTTAGCTCAAGCTTGTGTAAGTAGGTCACAGCTTGCCGGAATAGTGTCTGTGAAACTCTAGCAACTCTCCAAAACGATGCTATATCATACACTGAACAATTACCTGGGGAACATATTAGATAAGGGGACATGGATGAGATTGCTTCCTTGCATATGAGTTTCGTCAAACATGAATTTAAAAATGTTTCCTTAAAGGTTTTTCCAGAAACGGAGATGCAGCCTCTTCGTGTTTTCTATGTTTCTGCATGGTTGGAGAGAGCAGTAGATGAAAGGAGGGATATATTAGCGCGAGTGAGTTGGGGACATATGTTGCAGTCACGATGGAGTCAACATCAATCGGGAGAGAAAAAAACGCGCTCAGTGCAACAAGATGCGCATGATTCGGAAAAACGTGACGAGGGTGAAAAAGTTGCATGAAATCGTTGACCCACTGACCAAGCTCTCCATCAACATTACCGCAAGCTGAAGCAGAAGCGAGAGCGACTGGTGCGGTGGGAGGAGGGCCAGGGTATATCTCACGCGCGGCACACGGCTTTGGAAGGCAAGCCACGTGAGGAGGCTTATGAGGGGGCTTTGACTGAGAAGACAAGAAGCTGCGCTTTTCCAAGAGACACAACTCCAACAGTCTACTTGGGGCTTATGATTAAATAGGTAAATAAAATGCTGAAGTATGTTTGCGGTCTGCATGAGTTGTCAGGCTGCCCCTGCAGTGGTTAAGAGGCTGATGCAGCGGCAAATCGGTTTGTAATAGTATTTGGTAGAAGTTAAAATAATAGATGTACTAGTATAAAATCCCATCTTATTTATGGTCAAATTCAGCTTACGTGTAGTTTTCGTGAATTATCCTAATTCTTAGAAATCTATCTTTCTGTTACATCTAGGACAGGTGTAGGCCCACTTTTTTCTCTACTTACTATCTAGATATTCTCCAGATAACAATACATTTTAAAGGCATTTTCACTGGTCAAATGTGAATTTGGGATATATTTCTGTAAATTACAGTGCATGCACAACATTTTGAGCTGGAACTTGTCCCATATGTACACTATTTCTTCCCCAGTGTCTGTTGGTATAGGCTCCAGCACCCACGCAGTGACTTTTACAAAGATAAGCAGTTACATAAAATATATAAATGAAATTAAGAGCACATGTTTAGGTTTAACTAGCCTGAAGTCTGACTGTGTTGAGGGATAGCTGCCCCTCGTCTGTGGAATGCCCTCCCTGACCATCTCAGGGCTCCACAGACGACTGACACATTTAAAAAAGGACTTAAAACTTTCCTTTTTAGCAGAACCTATAAC